>MDKI01091565.1:0-13407 GCA_005239505.1 Nicotiana paniculata
GGGGGGGGGGGGGGGGGGGGGGAAATAAGTCACAGAGTAGAGGCAAACTTGCACACAGAGAATCCTTAGGCTAGTGCTATATGGTTTAAACAATCACAACCTAGTTATCATAGAATGTTCATACCAGGAATCTATCAGATTGAGGGGTGTCAAACAGAGTCACATATTAGGTCCAGGATTAGGATTTTACATAATAACTAAGTATTAGGGGGTGCATGCTCATAGTGTTGGGAGTCAGGCAGATTCATGATGGAAACATATAAAGGAAAGCAATAGAAATGCTAGACTAAAGGGCAAAGGGAATCACATAGACGAGTAGACATGCTGAACACAGAAGGAAAGAGAGGTCATAGGGGTAAGACAAACACACTAGCTGCAAGGCAAACAACAGAACCATAATACAAACAGAAACATGTTGAGTTGGATGATATAAACTTAAACTAGAAACATACCAGTTAGGAGTAAGAATAGAACAGCAAGGTGCAGAGAAGTAGAGCAATAGGACAGTAATTAGCAGAGCAATAGAGCAACAATAAGTTGTTCAGTCTTGGCTTTCAGCCGACTGAGTAGCCAAAAGAACAAGAGAGAATATGCAGCAAAGCCAGTGAGAGTTCAGAACAATATGAGTACTGCTTTTGTGTGTGTTCATGTATCTATTGGTTGTGTTATGCTAAAGAGGTTGGGTGTTTATAATTCGGAAAACGAGTAAAGAAAATTAGGTAAGGAATAATTAGTATAACATAATTATGGAAATAATAACCAATCAGTATCAATTAAAGGCCCGGACTCCCTTTAATTAGGGAGTCAAGTTCAAATGGGCCAATCAGAGTTAAATCAGGGAAAGGAATCAACGAGAGTGATCTTACCATAACTGGGGTAGTAAAAGTATGGAGTGTGTAATAAAGACCAGGTTCATAACACGTAATTAAGGAAAGTACACACTGATAGCATATTCACAAAGCAAAGCATGGGTTTAATTTTGAAAATTAGTCGAGGGAATCTCGATTGTAACTGAATTCACAGGAATCAGGCATAATCAAGGAAAGTATCACACAATCGAGGGAAGCAATTCAAAAAATCAATACAGCACATACAAAATCCTAGGTTCGAAGAAAACATCACAGAGTCAGTAGAGGGTGTCAGGAACCCTAACCATGAATTAGAGTAAGAAACATAGAGCACATAGAGATCCTAGAGGAAGTATACAGATTGGCTAAACATAACAAACAAGACGGACTAAAAACCTAAAAATTGGGGATTTTCCGTAAGAAGATTTGAATCAAAACGTATTAACAAAGAAAAACATAGAATAACATTAAAGTAGAAGTAGAGGAAAATCGATTTTGAAAGGGGTTTGTGAAACCCTAGTTTTAGAAATTGAAAGATCGTTTAAAGATGAAAGTTTTCAGAAAAAAACATAGAAAGAAACTTCGGAATACTATAGATCTAAATTAGATCTAGAATAAATGGAAAGACATAGGGTTAGGGTTTCGTGGAACCCAGAGAAGTAAGAAGAACCTCAAAGACGGCACCGGCCTAAGCCGGAACAGGTTGTAAACTTACTCAAACGGCCGGGGAGGCCGTAAAGTGGCACGGAACCACGAGAGGTGAGTTGGACCATCCAGGTTCGCCTGAGAGCCCCGGAGCATCAGTGGACTGGTAAGTGGACAAATATCCATGAGACGATGAGGAGCCATGGTTTCTGGTGAGAAAAACAGTCGGAGAAGATGACCGGACTCCATCGGAGAAGAGAAGCCAAAGGAGGCTTCTAGAGATAAATTAGAGCGTAACAGAGGGAGATAGAGAGAGAGTGAGTGTTGAGAGAATGAGGGGTCGGAGGGGGTAGTGATTAGGTTTAATTATGGTAACTCTGATTTGGACCGTTGATCTCACTTGATCAACGGTTCAGATTGAGTGTTGGGTTGGGCTGGGTTATTTGCGGGTTTTGGCTGGGTTGGTTAAGGGGTTTTGGGTCAGGTGGGTTGGGTTTAAAACTGGTTATGATTTAAATAGAAATGGGCTAAATGTTAAATACTCAATTAAATAAGATAATTAATTAATAAAATAGCTAATAATTGTGTAAAAATAAATTGAGACAAAATAAGTGACATTAAAGCGATTGACTAAAATATAAAAATTATAGATGATCATTCACTGATTTTAAAAATGGTATAAATGCACATTTGTGCTATAATTGCAAATATTGCTGAAATTAACTAAATGATGCCAATATTGGCTAATTTATGAAATAATAAAATCCTAAGGGAGTTAAGTAGGATATAAATAACATGTTGAGCAAGAAAAAATGATTTAAAATTATGTCATTTATGAATAATATGGAATATAAATTATTAAATAAACAGGAAAATAATTTGATAAAAATACGAAAAACTGTGAGAAAATACCAGTTATTGTAAGGAGTGATTTTAAAAGTATATATACAAGTTTGAAATAATTTGGAGAAATAATTGGGTATCAACAGAGAACGGGTAAGAACATGTACGATCCATATATGGGACCTTCAGGACGAGAAACTTGTTCCAGGTTTGAAAACACACGGTCAGAATATAGACCGTCAAATAGAGTTACGAACTCATCCTCCTCAAGATCTAGAAAAGATCGGGAGGAACAAAACAGAGGTAATGCAAGAGTCGGAGAATACAACTTCAATGTAAGTACTTCTGAATTAATTACCGTACTGCGAAACATGGGCGATAAAGTTCGATGGCCCAAAGAAATGAGATCGAATCCAAATAGAAGGAATCTAGAATTCTGGTGCGAATTCCATAACGATCATGGACACAGAACATCAGATTGTTGCAAGGTGAGGTAGAACAATTATTAAAATAGGCTTATCTAACAGAAATGTTTAGTGAAAAAGGCAAACAGGCATATATGAAGAACAGGCAAGAGCCCCCCAAACCACCATCTTCAAAGAGAACAGTGAATGTGATACACGGAGGAGAGGAGGTGAACGAAGTAGTCTGCAAAAGAACAACAAAATTCACAATTACACACGGGAAGCAGATTCGTGAAGACATGGAAGAAGACAATATAGCGTTCAACAATGCAAATGGCAACGGATTGCTGCTTCCTCATAATGACGCTCTGGTAATATCTCTACTCATACATGACACTAATGTAAAAAGAGTGTTTATTGATCCAGGTAGCTCAGTTAACATCATTTTGTTGAGAGCTGTGGAAGAAATGCTAATGGAGGGTCGAGTAATCCCAAAAGCACGAGCATTATCTGGGTTTGACAACTCTACGATCATAACAAAAGGAGAAATTGAGCTTAGTACCTATGCAAAAGGAGTAATCAAAAATACGAAATTTCAAGTCATTGACACCGATATGGATTACAACGTAATCATGGGGAGACCATGGATCCATGACATGGAAGCAATACCATCTACTTTACACCAGGTAATAAAATTCCCTTCCAAATGGGGAATTCAACAGATTCAAGGCGATCAGCAGACCTCAAGGAATACAAATTCAATAGTAAACTCAAACAAAAAAGAGGTAGCGGAAGAGTCAAAAGACGAGGAAATCGCCAATTAGGTACGGAAGAAGAAATTGGAACCCAAATAGGTACAGAAGAAGGAATCCACGAGAAGGTGAACCAAATCACCACAAAGGCAACATCAACACATACGGACATGGATTCCAGAACTGATATCATTCAGGAGCCAGAAGAAGACGAGCATATTAAAACAACTATTGAGGAGCTCGAAGCTATCTCACTGTTCGAGCAGAAGCCTGAGCAAAAAGTTCATATAGGCACGAGGCTAGCCCGCAAGAAGAGGTAAGTTAATTGAATATTTAAAAGCTAACCCAGATTGTTTCTCTTGTTCCCATTCAGATATGGCAGGTATACCTCCGGAAGTGATGACTCATAAACTAAATGAAGATCCATCTTTCATGTCTGTCAAGCAAAAGAAAAGAAAGCAAGGACCATTCAAGAACCAAGTGATCGATGATGAGGTACAAAAACTCTTGAAAACTGGTTCAATACGAGAGGTAAAATATCCTAATTGGTTAGCTAATACTATAGTGATACCTAAAAATAATGGTAAATGGAGAGTATGCGTAGATTACACAGATTTGAATAAATCATGCCCCAAAGACTCCTTTCCATTACCACACATAGATCAAATGATTGATGCCACTGCAGGTCATGAATTGTTGAGCTTTCTAGATGCATATTCTGGTTATAATCAGATAAAAATGGATCCCTCAGACGAGGAAAAAACTTCCTTTATTACAAACAGGGGGACTTATTGTTACAAAGTCATGCCTTTTGGCCTGAAAAATGCTGGAGCCACGTATCAAAGGCTAGTGACCAAGATGTTCCAGGAACATCTGGGGAAAACAATGGAAGTATACATTGATGACATGATGGTAAAATCAACCCAAGCGGAAGATCATTTCCATCATCTTTCAATCACCTTCTAAATCCAGAACAATGCGCCTTTGGCATTGAATCAGGTAAGCTTTTGGGTTTCCTTGAATCATATAGGGTTATAGAAGTAAACCCCCCTCAGATTAAAGCTATTGATGAAATACCTGATATACTTACGAGCAAATAAGAAGTTCAAAAACTAACAGGAAGAATTGCATCCTTAGGAAGATTTATCTCTAGGTCTTCGGAGAAGAGTTTTAAATTATTTTCAGTTCTAAAAAAGCAGAATAAGTTTGAATGGACTGAAGAATGCCAACAGGCTCTCAAAGATCTGAAGGCATATCTATCAAAACCCTCGTGATGTCTAAACCAAAAGAGGGGAAGAGGCTGTATGTCTATCTTGCCGTAGCAGAAATTGTCGTAAGTGCAGTACTGGTAAGAGAAGACAGAGGTAAACAATCTCCGATTTATTATGTAAGCAAGTCTGCATTAGATACTGAAACTAGATATCCTCATCTAGAAAAATTAGCCTTAGCTCTAATCATGGCAGCTAGAAAGTTGAGACCATACTTTCAATTTCACCCAATCACTGTTGTGACCTCGTATCCACTAAGAAATATTTTGCATAAACAAGAGTTATCAAGGAGATTAGCTAAATGGGCAATAGAATTAAGCAAATATGACATAATATATCAGCCTAGGATTGCAATAAAGTCTCAGATTTTAGCTGATTTCGTCGCTGATTTTAATACTAGCATAATCCCTGAAGTGGAAAACGAGTTAAAACTCTTCAACGGGGCTAATCTAGGAATTCAGACCCTATTTACTAACGACTCTTCTAACATAAAAGGAGTCGGCTTAGAAATTATTTTAATATCACCTGCGGGTGAAAAGATATGACAAGCCATTAAATGTTATCCCATAACTAACAATGAAGTAGTGTACAAAGTTGTCATTGCAGGGCTTGAACTGGAACGAGAACTCTCAATTGAGCAAATCATGATCAAAAGTGACTCTCAACTAGTGGTAAACCAGATGCAGGGGACTTATATCGCAAGAGAGGCTCGGATGCAACAATATCTGGAAAAGGCACGAGACCTAGCAAGGCAATTCCAGTCATGGAAAGTTACGCAAATACCCAGAGAGGAAAATGCAGAAGCGTATGCATTAGCTAACCTCGCAGCAGTTGCCGACGTAACAAATAAAGACAATGCAATTGTCATACACCTGATTCATTCAGCAATCGACCAGGAAAAAATGAGGTAGCATTTAACAATTTAACCTGGGATTGGAGAAACGAAATTGTAAACCTTTTGCAGAACGGCACCGTGCCTGAAGATAGAAAAGCAGCTCAAGCACGTCGCCGGAAATCTGCGCGGTACTGCCTAGTTCGTGAAACTTTATACCGTAAAATGTTTGGAGGTCCCCTAGCAAAGTGCCTTGGACCTAATAAAATGGAGTACGTGATGAAGGAAGTACACGGAGGACACTGCGGAAGCCATGCAGGAGAAAGATCCTTAGTCAAAACCCTAATCAGAGAAGGGTACTATTGGCCTAAAATGGAGTAAGATGCTAAGGACTTCGTAGTTAAATGCGACAAATGTCAGCGATATGCCAACAATATGTACCGGCCAGCATAATTACTCCACCCAGTGGTGTCACCATGGCCATTCATGAAATGGGGCATGGATATAGTGGGACACCTTCCCCAGCTAAAGGAAACGTATGGTTCTTACTCGTATTAACTGATAATTTCACAAAATGGGTGGAGGCAGACGCTTTTAAACATGTGCGAGAGAAAGAAGTGAAAAGCTTCATATGGCGACACAGAATATGTCGCTTTGGAATACCAAAGGAGATCGTATGTGACAATGGCCCACAATTCATAGGCCCACAAATCACAGAATTCTTCGAAAGCTGGCAAATCAAGTGAATCACTTCATCACCATATCACCCCGTGGTTAATGGGCAAGCCGAGTCAACAAACAAAGTCATTGTCAACAACTTAAAGAAACGGTTGGATAAAGCCAAGGGAAACTGGCCTGACGAGCTACCAGCAATATTATGGGATTATAGAACTACTGCAAAAGTAGCCACGGGAGAAACTCCATCGCGGTTGTCTACGGTTCAGAAGCATTAATACCAGTGGAAATCAGCGAACCAAGTACGAGATTCACAACGGTGACGGAAGAAATAAACAACGACGAGTTAAGGAAAAATATGGATTTGCTCGAGCAAAGAAGAGAAGCTACATTAATACGTATGGCAGCCCAAAAACAAATTATAGAGCGATATTACAACAGAAAAGCTCACCTAAGATATTTCAAAATTGGGGACTTTGTTCTTAAAAAAGTCTTCCAATCAACAAAGGAAGCTGGTGCAGGAAAGCTAAATCCAAACTGGGAAGGACCCTACAAAGTCTGTGGCATTGCTGGCAAAGGCACTTACGAGCTGGAAACTATGGACGGCAGAATCTTACCAACCATTTGGAATGTTGTTCATTTGAAGAAGTATTACTTCTGAAGTAAAGGGAATACCTCCGATCAGGTATCATTACGTTCAATTTTACTTTTGTACAATTAAAGTTAACCATTTTAGATGATAGGCAAAAAGTTAACCCATCACCAGATGATGATATTAGACCTGCATAGACACGAGGAAGTAACTCAATTCCCGGTCTAGGGTTAAAAATTTCTGATGGACGTTTTTAAAGGGTTAAGCAGTCATCATCTAAACTATACACCTTCGAGTCCTGTATGTTTTTCCTTTACAGGAAAAAGGCCACTAGGAAGGAATAGTCAAGTGCCCGAGATTTTATTCTTCAAAGCTCAAATATTCGGGGGACTATACAGTATGGAAGGAAAAGAAGAAGCAAAGAAAGACTATCAAAAAGTCAAATCTCAAGCCTGAAGATCCATCTTCCCAACAAGTCAAGTACTATGAGCAAAATCAAAGAGCCAAAGACAAAAAACACAACGCCTGATTCAAAAACCTTCAAAAAAAACATATTCGTAAATGTAAATGAATGTTTAGGTTAAGGTCAAAATATTAGATACAGATAAAAATGCACATCCTTGTACTTAGTCAAAAACTGTTGTAAATGAAACAAGTTACGGATGAAGCAACATCCTTGTACTTATTCAAAAACTGTTGTAAATAAAAACAGTTACGGATGAGAAAAGCATTATCCTTGTATTTATTCAAAAAATGTTGTAAACAAAAATAGTTATGGGTAAAAATTCATACCCGTATATTTATTCAACAAACTATTATAAATGAAAACAGTTATGCCCTTGTATTAATTCGAAAAAGCTGTTACAAAAGAAAAACAGTTAGGAGTACAAATTTATACCAAATATGTTGTAAGAAAAACAGTTGCAAAGGAGTTATGGACGATACACAAATACATGTAAAATGTTGCAAAAAATCGAAACAATACAAAGACTTTCTTAAAAACATTGTAAAAAAAAACATGTGAAATTCCTATCTCTCTTTTGTACAGTTACACCATTATGAAGTTGAGACGTCTTCTTCATTAAGTGTCGATCAAAAAAGGGCCCTCTTTTATAAATCGTGCTTATTACAAAAAGGTACGAAAAATCTAAGTATTTTTTAAATGCAAAGTCAAAAACTCAGAGGTAAACCAAAAACCTCAAAAAGAAATCATGCAAAGATTTAAGAGTGAAAACAAAAACTCAAAGGAATCGAAAGTCATGCCGATATTACTAGTAATATATAGTGGCAAAAAAACTAAGTATTAACTTAATCTAAGCCTAATTTTTTATAAAAAAGTTGCCCCTAATTTGTCAGTTGGGGACTTACAAAGGACCAAACTTTACCCCCAATAGGACCGGGGGTAACCACCAATTGTTGAAAATAAAAAATAAAAGAACCAAGTTCCTTAAACTTTTTCACTAGATGGGGGTTGTCTTCACTGGCAGGAGGAGCAGCTTGAGATGGCGAGACACGAGCAGCAGGGACCTCAGCCTCAGGTGAAGAGAAATTCTGACTTTGTTGAGACTTCTCAATCGTCTCTCTAGTTTTAGCAATTTCGGCTTCCAAGTCGAAACCCTCTTGGCCCATTTCCGTCAATGTGTCAAGACGGGCATTCAAATAAGCCCAGCTAACATCGACGGTTGCTTTGTCTTCAAGAGCCTCGTAGTCGTTCTCGCATTGTTTAGCTTCAGCTCTTAGCTCATCTCTTTCAGCCACGACAGCATCATGAGAGGCATGTAAAGGAGCGATGGATCTTTCCAAAAACTGGACCTTCTCTGAATAATTACGGAGGTCTTCTTGGGTTTGGGTGAGCAATTGAACAAGTTCGCCAGAGTACACCTCCTTCTGGTTCAACAAAGCCTTCAGGCTCCTAATCTCCTCTGTGGCACGGGAAAGCTGCTCCACAAATGAAGACTCTAAGACACTTTTGTCCTTACATGCCTGGTTCGAAGACGCCTTCTCAATGGCCAGTTCTGCTGCCATAACCCTAACTTGCCGCTCCAAGGTACACCCTTCCTCCTCCATTGCCTCCATGTTAAGCTGTAAACTCTCGTACTGCTCCTTCCAATTATCAGCCTCAATATGGAAGTCATTTACTTCTTTCTCTGTTTGAACAATTCTCTTCATTAGCTTTGTGCCTATAAGGTTGATCTACATAAAATGATAAATTAGATACGGTAAGAATATATATAAGTACATATGGAGGAAAAGCAATTTTTACCTTTAAGGACGATTGCACAATCTCGTTCATCCAAGTCAGGGAGCTGTGGATTTCCAGCTTAGACTTCTCAGTCAAACCTATCAATGGATTTAACCATATATCATCCTGACCTAAATTTTTCAAGAGGCTGCCCGCCGCAGGAACCTCTATTGTAACTTGCTTCATCACCCCTGCTGGAAGACCCTACTTCAACAGTAGAAGGTACAGAAGCGGAGGCGGGCGAAGGAGCCACAGACGGAGTAGGTTGAGGAGCAGCAACAGGAACAAGAACGACAATGGGAGCAGAGGCAGCAACGGGAGCAATAAATGAAAGTTTCTTAGCAGCAGGAGTAGAGAAAATATCAAGAGGAGCTTCATCAGAGATGGTACCAAAACCTTGTTGGAACAGGTGATCAACAGACTCACGAACAGGAGAAGGAGTTGCATCTTCAGGAGCAGAAAGTTCTGATTCAGGCACAGAAGGATCAACAACGGGTGCAGATTCATCATCAGAGACCACCCTCCTCCTACGTGACCTATGGACTAGCGAACCCTCATCTTCCTCTTCCTGATCTAAGGTCCTGTACCCACTTGATTTTCTTTTGGACGAGGAGGAACCAGCAATGATCTCCTGGGCCTTAGCTAGAGACAGCCTTGAAGCGGACACAGTCGCAGTAGAAACTCCACGAGCAGGAAACCCTACCAAATAAAAGGGGTCAGATAAAGCTCAAAAAGAGAAGAATTGAAAACAAAAAACTTCACTTACCGTGGGTCTTCACCTTCCAACTAAACCTCAAAGAGAGGTACTTCCACGAATGTTCTTCTAAAGGAGCGATTGACCGGAGTTTTTCTACCCAATCACGGAAACCGGAGACATTCTCGATGGTTCCCATGGTTGCTGCAAAATAAGAAGAAACAGTCACGGTACTGAAAGTTCATCAAAAGTGAAGAAAAGGAAAGTGAGCAAAACTGTACTCACATGCAAAGTTCCACTTCTCAGAGAATGGGAGATTTTCTTCACCTACTAAACCTGCAGTATGGACAACAACATAACAGACATACCACCCTCTATCTTTGTCATCATCTGGAGTAACTAACACCCTTTTACTCCTAGCCGTGAGAGTAAACACTCCTTGGCGGAACAACATTGGAGAGGGTACGGAAGCTAAATTGGCCAAATACCTAAGGCACGCGACTACTCGCCAAATAAGAGGACCGACTTGTCCCAGACAAACTTTGAAGAATCTACAAAACTCGATGATAACAGGGTCAATGAGAGGCTTGAATCCTAATGTGAAGGGATAAGTATAGACATAAGAATATCCAGTCTTGTAGAGGTTATTTTTTGTTATCGTTAGGAACAACAACATGAAAACCAGCCTTCCAATAACAATCCCTGCGTACAAGAGACAATAAGCCCTCTATTATTTGGGTAGGATAAAGGTCTGCACTGTCATGTGATGACATTGAAGAAAGCTTCTCACTCATGGCTTGACTATCCTTGGCAAAAGAAAACTCCGCAGGAACAATCTCATCGACTCTCGGCTCACTAAGCGGTTCATTGTGTTCTCTACTCTTTGATGAAGATCTAGAAGCCCTAGCCCTCGAAGAAGACGAAGGAGTGTTAGACCTAGAAGATGTCGGGGGAGAAGAATAAGAATAAGAACCCCTGGAAGGAGTAGAATTTATGCTCCTAAGCCTACCGCCCCTCCTACTCCGTGTTGGAGCAGAAGAAGGAGTCAGTTCATCTACAATGATGACCTTTTTAGTTGCTAGTTTGAAGAAGACATATTTACGAAGATGGAGAATTTAAAAATAAAGAAAGAAGGTTAGAAGTTTTCCGTGGAAGTAAATAAAGGAAAAGGAATATTTATACTCAAAGGAGACCGTCAAAAAATGGAAAAAATAGTGATGTGAAAGTCATAATTGAAGCTGTCACTTCGAGACTAATGCAGCCGCAAAAAGCCCTAAAAGGCGCTGAATAATTGCAGAACCAATCCGGGAAAGCCACATGGCACAAGCATTAAATGGAAGTGACAAGCGACGCATACATTCAGATACGGATGCAATAGTGAAGCGGCAGCAAAATATTCCCGCCATAAATGAGTATCCACTTACCAAATATTAATCGATAAATAAATGGTAAGTAGGGGAGGATATATGTATTGGTAAAATGAGCTTCACACGTGTAATACTTATGATGACTCTGCAATCTATGTGGATCAATGACAACATGACAACTGGACGAGACTTTACTAAGAGCTACGAGATAAAGAGGAACGGAATAGCATACCCACGGGGTAATCAGATACGGGAATCTCAACCTAATTGAGAAGGCGAAGAGACGCGGTCAGAATGAATCAAGACGGAATAAAGGGCATATTCGGGGATCTTCAATTAATGAGCCAAAACGTTACATAATCCTCACACACCAATTACTATTAATCATTTTAACGTTACATTAATGCCATTATTAGCCACTAATGCTCAATCACTGAAAACAGTAGATGTTATATTAAGAAATTCCCTATAAAAGGGAGTAAAATATAACTTTTAAGGACACGTTCGAACCACTATTGAAATATACTTACTTTTTACGCATATTTCTGCTTTCTATTTACGAATTTACTTACAATTATTAGCATATTCTTTGGTTATCAGAAATCCGTGTTCTTCTTAAAATAGCTTTGGCAGAGAATCTAATTATTTGGTTAAACACTAAGGACACTTTTCCTTTGCCTAACATCGATCGCATGGTCGATGCGATGGCCAGGCACGAGATACTCAGTTTTCTCGAAGTCTATTCCGGGTACAACCAAATTTAGAAGGACCCGGGCGATCAAGAAAAAAATTCCTTTATCACCAAATTCGGTACCTACTGTTATAATGTAATTCTGTTCAGACTAAATATTGTCAGTGCCACTTATCAACGTCTAGTAAACCGAATGTTCGAAGAACAAATAGGAAAATCAATGGAGGTTTATATTGACGACATGCTAATTAAATCCCTGCCAACAGAGGACCATTTGAAACATTTGTAGGAAACCTTCAACATATTGAGGAGGTACAATATGAAGCTCAACCCAGAAAAATGTGCATTCCGGGTCGGATCCGAAAACTTCCTTGGGTTCATGGTATCCAACCGAGGGATCGAGATCAATCTCGAAAAAATCAAAGGTATATAAGACATTAATGGGTGGATAGTTTTAAGGTCGTTCATAGGCCAATCGGGCGTATAGTCTCCCTGGGCCGGTTCATATCGAGGTCCTCAGACAAAACCCATATATTCTTCTCACTATTGAAGAAGAAGAATAACTTTTCTTCCCTGGAGTGCAACCAAGCCTTGGAGAACTTAAACGGTACCTTTTGAGTCCACCCTACTCCATACTCTGAAGGCAGTTGAACAGATGTACCTTTACTTGGTGGTATTAGATGTGGCGGTAAGTGGAGTCCTAATCTGAGAAGACGAAGGTACACAATTTCTTGTTTATTATATTAGTATAACTCTAGGCGAGGCTGAAACAAGGTACCCTCACTTGGAAAAATTGGCGCCCGCTTTCCTAAGCGCCTCCAAAAAACTAAAATCATACTTTTAATGCCATCTTGTATCTGTCGTAACCTCTTACCCATAAGGAACATTATGCATAAACTCGAGCTCTCTCTCCAGTTAGCCAAATAGGCCGTAGAAATTAGCGGGTACGATATCAAATATCGATCCCGAACCACCATTAAGTCACAAATTTTGGCCGACTTCACATCGGCCTTAATACCCGAAGTCGAAAAGGACTTGTTGTTAACCTCGGGGACTTCCTTGGGAATCTGGATCCTCTTTACGGATGGTGCCTCGAACACAAAGGGGTCCGGACTTGGCATTGTGTTAAATCCGCCTGCAAGAAATGTAGTTAGGTAGTCTAAAGAACTGTGAAATTGAATAATAATGAGGCCGACCATGAAGCTATGATTGCAGGTCTTGAATTGGCTAAAAGCCTTGGGACTGAGGTCGACGAAGTTAAATGTGATTCCCTCCTTATGGTAAAGTAAGTCAACGGGATGTTCAAAGTAAAAGAGGAATGAATGCGAAATTATTTAGACAAATTGCAGGTAATGGTGCATCAATTCAAGGAATGGACCCTACAACACGTGCCCCGATATCAAAATAGCGAGGCCGATGCTATGGCTAACTGGGTTTCATCGATTGATGACGACGAATTATGTTTAGGAACAACCCTACATCTCATGAAATCTGTGAGCATGTAATTTTTCACCTACTAAATACTCCTACAAAAATAGATAAGTGAATTAATCT
>ML362570.1:0-11277 GCA_005239505.1 Nicotiana paniculata
ATTTTTATTGTTACGGAGGAATAAGGAAGGATTTTGTGTTGTCTGGTGGGATCGGGATGCGCGTCGCATCAGGTATGTGTTTTATGTATTTTTCTCTGACTGTGTAAGTTACTTGGTAGTTTTACATGTCACTTAAGAATTGGTTATAGCTGGATACTGATAAGACACTTGAGTTATGTATTTATGTTTGCAAATTACCGATTTTCAAAGTGAATTTACTATGTAGAATCATTACCTCCTGCCCTGCTGAGTCGTTAGTAAGATAGTATTTTAAAAATGAAAGAACTAATATCATGTTACCTTGTGTGACTTTAAGTTAGAACCCGCCGATTATTTCGATACTTACCATTTCTACTATTTGGCATATTTTACTTCAAATATTTTCTCAACTTAAGTCTGAGGTTTTACTTTACTTACAAAGGAATTGTTATTATGTTTTAAACTAGTAAACTCTATATTAAATGCAATAGTTATTTGATGTTGAATTTTATTTGAAAAATATTATTTTCCTCACTTAATTGATTTCTAAAGCCAAACCTCATCTTTCTCACTGATTCCCTATTTGGTCTAAAAATTATATATTTACTTCATGATATATATATATATATATATATNTACATATATATATATATATATATATATATATATATATATATATATAGATATATATTGAAATCTCTTGAACATATTAAATAGTATTTGGCAGGATATTATGTACCGAATGGCACGTGGATGTCGCTGTGCGAAGTGAGATGGAAAGCTGTGGACACAAGGTGCCATGTGTGTTGAAGAGTTATTGGAATTATTGAAATCGTGTACTGGAAACACTTGTTCGGTTGATTTGATATTGTTTTCCCTACTTGAGAACATTTACACTTAGCCGTATCCCAAATATGTTGTTGTTTGATTTACTTGGTGGATTCTAGTTGCCATTCGTGTTTTCTTTTCGTCTTGTCGTCACTACTGTTTGCAACTTGATATCTTTCTGCTATCGGTATTACTTTGATATTCCTTTCTTGTTAGACTTGAGTCATATCCTGCAGGTTATATATATATATATATATATATATATATATATATATATATATATATATATATATATATATATATATATCGACCCGGCTTCATCACTGCTCTACCGAGGTTAGGTTTGATACTTACTGAGTACCATCATGGTGTACTCATACTGCACTATGCACATCTTTTTGTGCAGATCTAGATACTTCGGACCGGGTCGGTTTTGATACTTACGTTCGGTGCGGCTGGAGACTTCAAGGTGTACCTGCTGGACGTTCGCAGGCTCTGAAGTCACTTTCTGTTGTATTCATTTCCATTGTTTTCGGAACAGTGATGTATTTATTATGTATAGCTACTCATAGAAAGGCTTATGACTTGTACTACCGATTTTGGGAATTGTAAGTTTATAGAGAAATTAATTTCTAAAGTTGTTAGACGCTATTTAATTATTGTTATTCAGTATATGTTTGGCTTACCTAGTCCCTAAGACTAGGTTCCATCACGATACCCAACGGAGGGGAATTTGGGTCGTGATATTCAAAAAAAAATTCAATATTTGTTTTCTTTTCTCTTATTTTTTTTGTCATTCTTTCTTTTGTTACAAAAAAATAATTTCTTTCGCTATAAAAGGATGAGTTTTAATAGAAATTGTCTACATAAGAACTTTATTTATATTTTTATTCTTTGGTTGAATTTTTTTCATTTTCTTGGATGTATCTAATAAGTATAAATAGGTGCTCACCCGACCACATAAATTATAAAATTGAAGAATGTGTAATTTATATATATCCATATATAATATGTGTATAATCATGTGTTTTCGGTATATCATCTATTTATATTAGCTATAAAAAGTAAATAATAAATCTGGCAGGATATTTATGTAAGTATTCCATAAGATTTCTATTTTTTGAGTTTATTTATGATATAAATTCTATTATAATAATTTTAAAAACTCTCTACTAATTTTTAAAAATATCTTATATTTTTATTATCTTTGAAGTAGAAAAAGTAAAGAGTTTTTTCGAAATAATTTGTTTACATTAAAAAAAATATTTCACGTCATATCAAATTTTAAAAAATATATATACTCTTTGTTACACTTGAAAATCGCTATAAAAACTATCAATTAGAAAAAATACATCTCTTGTTGAGTTCGAGAAAAAAAACTTTCACATAATCTAACGATTCAAAATTAATATTCTTCAACGAAAAAAATATTATACCCTTGCAATATTGGCTTGACTGCAGCTAAATGAAGGGGTTTCAGCTTATACCCTTTAATTCCTAGAATGAGCTAAATTGAAATTAATGATAACAATTGTATAGCCAAAGTTTTGTTATTTGTTTGATATCCATTTATATGAATGACTTTTCAAACAAATATTCTTCAAAAAGAATATATATATATATATATATATATATATATATTTTAATATTGACTAATTTTTGTGATGTTTCTTTCTCCAACATGTATGTTTACTTCATTATATATGTAAGTAAACTTTATTCGATTTTTAAACTCTTTTTTGTTATTTGGAGAAACATAGACGCGTACCTGTATATTATATTTATTTTTAAAGAAATTTGCTTTATTCAAATCTAGCTACAGTGTTTGAAAGAATAATAATTATAGGGTTTTAAATGTGAAAGGGTTTTATAGTTATGTGGAGTAGTTTTTTTTTCAGAAGCGAAGTAGTATTTAAATAATTAGAAAGATAACAAAGTTCCTAACATGATTGCATAATGATCATTAACCGACTAAGTATGATAACATAATAAAAATTTTATTTTTAATTTAAATTCGAATTTTAAAACTTTATCTATAAATTCAAAATTATCTTTTAATTCAAATTTAGTTATATATATATATTTGACTAACATAGTGAAACGTAGAATATATATTGTAACGACCTGGTTGGTCGTTCCGAGAGTTATAGCCCCGTTTTTCTCATTTCTGCTTCATTATATATTGTTTAGATTTATTATGTTGCGCCGGGTTGGTTGGTTCGGGTTCTGAGTGATTTTGGAGGGAAATGAGACACTTTAGTCTCTTAATTTGGAATTTAAGTTGGAAAAGTCAACCGCAAGTTGACCTATGAGTAAACGATCTCGGATTAGGATTTTTATTGCTCAGATTGCTTTGTTAGGTGATTTTGGATTTAGGAGTGTGTTCGGAATGTAATTTGGAGCTTCGTGGTAGAATTAGCCTTGAATTGGCGAAATTGAAAATTTGGCGACTTCCGGTCGACAGTGAAAAGTTAGATATCGGGGTCGGAATGAAATTCAGGAGGTTGGAATAGGTTCGTAGTGTCAATTGTGATGTGTGTGCAAAATTTTAGGTCATTCGGACGTGGTTTGGTTGGTTTCGGCATCGTTGGCGAATTTTAAAAGTTTAGAAATCCTTAAGCTTGAATTCAGGATTAATTTGGTGTTTTGGTGTAGTTTTGGGTGTTCCGGAGGTTAGACTAAGTTTGGGTATTGATATGTGACCTGTTGGTGGTTTTGGTTGAGGTCCTGAGGGCCTCGGGATGTTTTCGGATGGCCAACGGGGAGTTTGGAGTTTGGGAAATGCAGCTGGTGCTGTTGTTCTGGTGTGGCCGTACCTGCGGATTGGGAACCGCAGGTGCGGAATTTGGATCGCAGGTGCGCAGAGCTCCGCATGCGCGGTTTGGTCCCCGCATCTGCGATGACCGCAGGTGCGAAGGCTGGCAATTTAATAAAAAATCGCAGAAGCGGATATTTTCCGCAAATACAGAGGGTGCATGAGCGTTGTTTTGGCCGCATGCGCGAAAATGCCTGGGAAGAAGGTATATAAAGGACCCTTCGGGAATTTTGGCCAATCTTCACCATTTTTCTTCCGATTTTTGGAGCTTTTGGAGGGTTTTGAAAAGGGAATCAAGGGGGAATTCGTTGAGGTAAGATTTTTGAATTTAACACTCGTATCTATGATGAATTTCAGTTGTTTAAGCATGAAAAGTGTATAAATTAGGGGTGAAAATTGGGGAAATTAGGGCTTGAAATACGAGAGTTTAGTTTGAGGAACTGAGGGGTCAAACGAGGGCGGATTTTGGTAAATTTGGTACGAATGAACTCGTGAGTGAAAGAGGTTTCTAGTTTTGCAACTTTTGTTGGATTCCGAGACGTGGGCCTGGGGGTCGGGTTTGACCAATTTCGGGATTTGTGGTTTAATTTGATAATTTTTATGTGGGCTTCGTTCTTTAGCATATATTAATGATAATATACTGATTTTAGATAGATTCGGGGCGATTTGTGGCCGAGTCGAGCGGCAAGGGCATTGCGGAGTAGATTTTCGTCCGGTTTGAGGTAAGTAACTATTGTAAATCTAGACCTGAGGTTATGAAACCCCGGAATTTTGTACTATTTCACTACATTGAGGTGACGCACATGCTAGGTGACGGGCGTGTGGGCGTGCACCGTTAGGGATTGTGACTTGGTCCGTCCCGTGGCAACTGTAGAGTTGCATATTTTGATTAAAGTTGTATAATTGCTATATGTTTTAGAAAGAATTCTTATAATTTTGGTTGAACGCCATGTTTGGGGCCTTGTGCAGTACTGTTTGGACCCTGAGGGGTATTTTATAATACCCTCACACTATTCTGATTTGAAAGCATAACCTCAGTCATGATTTTTCATGTTTACTGTTTAATTCAGTTTCATCACTCTATTTTAAAATATATGAAAGTGGTTTTGGGCTGATTCCCCCGAGTGTCACTAAAACACCCGAGTTTCTTGTGAGGTTGTTGACTGAGTGAAGCCGAGGGCCTGATTGTGAGGATATATATGGATCGGGATGCACTCCGCAACAATATATATATATACACACACATACACACATGGATCGGGCTGCACGCCGCAGCGATATTGGGTCGGGCTGCATGCCGCAGCGATATAGCGCTTGAGCTGTAGGAGCCTCTTCGGAGTCTGTACACCCCCAGTTAGTGTAGGTACCTAATAAGTGTGAGTGCGGAGTGACGAGCGTTGAGTGACGAGTGATTGGGAGGCTTGCCCGAGGGGCTGTTCATGAGTGGTATTATGCTAGAGGGGCTTGTTGATGAAATCAATATTTTCATTCTATCTTTATATTGAGCCCCTATTGAAAATGTTGAAGATATTCGTACATGTTTCCATCGAAACTGGATTTTTAAGTGATATTTTGACTTGAACACTGATTTGACACTTGTTGTTTCATTGAGACTTTAAAATCTTGAACTATACGTGATTTTTACTGCTCGACACTGCACTCAGCCTTTATTTATAGTTGTTACTTACTGAGTTAGCGTACTCACGTTACTCCTTGCATATTGTGTGCAGATCTAGGTTCCATAGGTCATCCGAGTGAATATTTATTCTTCCTCAGTTTATTCCGGAGCTTAGCAAGGTAGCTGCACGGTGATCGCAACCTTGATTTTCTCCCTCCTATCTCCTAGTTGTTCATTTTTATTAGACTTCTCTTGTCATTTTAGTAGACTGTATCAGACTTGTATCCTAGATCCTCATGACTAGTGACACCCGAGGTCAGGTTGTTGGTTTTATATTTGCTTACTTTCACTTGTTTTTAAATGTTTAATGAAAGATTTATGAGGAAAAAGATTTGAAATTGAATTATTGAAGAGAATTATTGTATGTTTTGAATAACAAATCGGCTAGCCTAGTATTGTTATAGGTTCCATCACGACGGGGTAGTTTGGGTCGTGACAGGTTGGTATCAGAGCCCTAGGTTACATAGGTCTCACAAGTCATGAGCAGGTTTAGTAGAGTCTTGCGGATTGGTGCGGAGAAGTCCGTACTTATCTTCAAGAGGCTGCAAAACCCTTAGGAAAAATCTTACATTCTTGAATTCCTATCATGCGAATCTATTGATTCTGGTAGCTAAACTTCTATTGTTTCATTCTCTCACAGATGGTGAGGACACGTGCTACCGGACAGGACGATCAGCCACCAGCTAGTCCTGGGAGGGGGTCGAGGACGCGGTCGAGGCTGTTGTAGGGGCAGGGGTGTAGCCCGCGCAACAGCCGAGGCTGTACCTATAGACCCACCCGTTTTTCCAGATCAGGTCCCAGCCGCAGAAGTTCCAGGGGGACCAGCCCAGGCACCAGTTGTGCCTATTATTATTCCGGGTCTTCAGGAGACCTTGGTTCAGATTTTGATCGTGTGCAACAGTCTTGCTCAAGCGGTCATTGTTTCTTCCACAGCCGCTGCTTCTCAGGCCAGGGAGGCACTCAGACTCCCGCCACGCATACTCCCGAGCAGGTTGTTCAGGGACTTCAGACACCGAGGGCACTTCTAGCCCAACCGGTTGTACTTGCTCAGGATTATGTGGTTCCCATCATGCCAGATGACGAGCAGTGCAGGTTGGAGAGGTTTGGTAGACTCAGCCTCTGACTTTTAGTGGTGCTGAGGGCGAGGATGCATAGGGTTTCTTGGACAAGTGTCAGAGGATGCTTCGGACAACGGGTATCTTGGAGACCAGTGGGGTCTCGTTCACTACTTTCCAGTTTTCAGGAGCTGCCTTTACTTGGTGGGAGGCTTATGAGAGGCGTAGGCCTGTCAGTGAAGCACCCCTTACCTATTAACAGTTCTCCATTATCTTTTTGGAGAAGTATGTTCCATAGTCCCGTATGGAGGAGCTGCGCTGGCAGTTCGAGCAGTTGTGTCAGGATGATATGACTGTGACGCAGTATGAGATGAGATTTTCAGAGCTAGCTCATCAAGCCGTTTGGTTGGTTCCGAAAGATAGGGAGAGGATCAGGAGGTTCGTGGATGGCCTCACATATCAGCTTCGGATTCTCATGACCAGGGAGAGGGTGTCAGGTGCTACTTTTGAGGAGGTTGTTGATATTGCCCGAGAGATTGAGTCAATTCATTTCCAGGAGCGAAAATGAGAGGGAGTCCAAGAGGCCTCGAGGATCTGGTAACTTTGGTGGTGACCTCTAGGGGTCAGTTTCAGCATGACAGAGGCCGTCTATTTAGGCCTGCTCAGCCAGCTTGCCCAGTTCATAGTGGCGCACCATCGGGGCATGGTTCTCGCAATTCTCATCCGGACCGCTCATCATTCAGTGCCCTTCCAGCCCAGAGTTCATCCCGTGCACCATCAGTTCAGGGATCCTCCACGCCTGGTTCTTCTATCAGTTATCCCAGTACTAGGGGTTCCCTTCAGTCCCCGTCCCCCGCACCATGGAGTTGGTACGAGTGTGGAGAGTTTGGGCATATGAGGAGGCAGTGTCCTCGTTCTCTTGGGGTCCATCTCAGCAGAGGATTCAGCCCTCGGCTTCAACTCCAGTCAATTCACCGCCACCTAGGCAGCTTGGGATGGGGGTCAGGCAGCTAGAGGCCGCCCTAGAGGGGGAGGTCGACCGGGTGGAGGTCAGGCCCATTTTTATGCTCTTCCAGTCAGGCCAGATGCTATGACTTCAGATGCCGTGATTATAGGTATTGTTTCAGTTTGTCACCGAGATGCCTCAGTCTTATTTGATCCTGGTTCCACATATTCATATGTTTCATCATATTACGCCTGTGGGGTATACTGTTGTTGTGGACCGTGTGTATCGGTCATGTGTGGTGTCTATTGGGGGTCTGGAGACCCGAGTGGATTTTTTATTGCTCAGTAGGGTAATTTCCTACCTGAAGGCTCAGCGTATGGTGGAGAAAGGGTGCCTATCTTATTTGGATTTTGTGAGGGATGCCATTGCTAAGACTATCACTATTGATTCTGTTCCAGTGGTCCGTGATTTTTCGGATGTGTTTCCTGTAGACCTGCCAGGCATACCGCCCGACAGAAATATTAATTTTGGTATTGATTTGGTTCCAGGCACTCAGCCTATTTCTATTCCACCGTATCGTATGGCAACGACATAATTGAAGGAATCGAAAGAGCAGCTTCAGGAACTCCTAGATAAGGGGTTTATTCGACCTAGTATGTCACCTTGGGGTGCACTGGTTCTGTTTGTAAAGAAGAAGGATGGTTCCATGAGAATATGTATTGACTACAGGCAGTTGAACAAGGTCACAGTCAAGAACAAGTATCCCTTGACTCGTATCGATGATTTATTTGAACAACTTCAAGGAGCTAGGGTGTTCTCTAAGATTGATTTGATGTCCGGGTATCATCAGCTGAAGATTTGGGATTCGGATATTCCTAAGACGTCTTTCAGGATCCATTATGGCCATTATGAGTTCTTGGTGATGTCTTTTGGGCTGACCAATGCCCCAACAACATTCATGCATTTGATGAACAACGTATTTCAGCCATACTTGGATTCCTTCATTATTGTGTTCATAGATGACATCCTGGTGTACTTTCATAGCCAGGAGGAGCATGCTCAGCATTGATAGTTGTATTACAGAGATTGAGGGAGGAGAAACTTTATGCAAAGTTCTCCAAGTGTGAGTTTTGGCTTCGCTCAGTAGAATTCTTGGGGCACGTAGTGTCCAGTGAGGGTATTCAGGTGGATCCGAAGAAGATAGAGGTGGTGCAGAGTTGGCCCAGACCGTCCTCGGCTACAAAGATTAGGAGCTTCCTTGGTTTGGCGGGCTATTACCGTCGCTTTGTGTAGGGTTTTTAATCTATTGCTTCGCCTTTGGCAGATTGACCCAGAAGGGTTGGACGAGTGTGAGGAGAGCTTTTAGAAGGTCAAGGCTGCCTTGACCATAACTCCAGTGTTAGTTCTGCCATCAGCTTCAGGTTCTTATACCGTGTATTGTGATGCCTCGAGAATAGGCATTGGTTGTGTTTTGACGCAGGAGGTAGGGTGATTGACTACGCCTCGCTCCAGTTGAAGACTCATGAGAAGAATTATTCGGTGCATGATCTTGAGTTAGCAGCCATTGTTCACGCCTTGAAGATTTGGCGTCGTTATTTGTATGGAGTTCATTGTGAGATTTATACTGATCACCGGAGTCTACATCATCTGTTTAAGCAGAAAGATCTGAATTTGCGTCATCGAATATGGTTGGAGCTTCTCAAGGACTATGATATCAGTTTTCTATACCATCCGGTGAAGGCCAATGTAATGGTCGATGCCCTGAGTCGCCGGGCAGAGAGTTAGGGGAGTTTAGCATATCTTCCAGCAGCAGAGAGACCTTTAGCACTTGATGTTCAGGCCTTAGCGGGCCAGCTTGTGAGGTTGGATATATCAGAGCCTAGTGGGGTGTTGTCTTGCGTAGTCTCCAGGTCTTCTCTTTATGACCGTATCAGGGAGCACCAATATGATGACCCACACTTGCTCGTTCTTCAGGATAGAGTCCGGAAAGGTGATGCCAAGGATGTGACTATTAGTGATTATAGGGTGATGAGGATACAGGGTCAGATATGCGTGCCTAATATAGATGGGATTCGGGAGTTGATTCTTGGGGAGTACCATAACTCGTGGTATTCCATCCATCTGGGTACCGCGAAGATGTATCAGGATCTAAGACAACATTATTGGTGGAGGCGGATGAAGAATTATATCGCTAGATTTGTAGCTCGGTGTCTCAACTTTCAGCATGTTAAGTATGAGCATCAGAGACCGGGTGGCTTGCTTCAGAGACTAGATATTCTGGAGTGGAAGTGGGAGTGGATCACCATGGACTTTGTAGTTGGGCTCCGACAGACTTCGAGGAAGTTCGATGCTATTTGGGTTATTGTGGATCGGCTGACCAAGTCCGTGCACTTCATTCCTTGTGGTACTACTTACACATCGGAGAGGTTAGCCGGATTTATATCCGAGAGATTTTTCGACAACATGGTGTCCTAGTTTCCATCATTTTTGATAGAGGTACTCAGTTCACATCGCAGTTTTGGATGGCCGTGCAGTGGGAGTTGGGTACACAGGTTGAGTTGAGCACAACTTTCCACCGAGCGCACTATTATGATATTAGAGGACATGTTATGCGCTTGTGTCATTGATTTTGGGGGTTCATGGGACCAGTTTCTGCCACTCGCGGAGTTTGCATATAATAATAGTTATCAATCGAGTACTCAGATGGCTCCATACGAGGCTTTGTACGGGAGGAGGTGTAGATCTCCAGTTGGTTGGTTTGAGTCGGGTGAGGCTAGACTCTTGGGTACATCTTTGGTATAGGATGCTCTAGATAAGGTGAAGTTGATTTAGGAGCGGCTTTTCACGGTGAAGTATAGGCAGAAGAGCTACCCGGACAGGAAGGTCCGTGATGTGTCTTTCATGGTTGGGGAGAAGGTGTTGCTGAAGGTTTCACCCATGAAGGGTGTTATGCGATTTGGGAAGAGGGGAAATTTGAGCCCCCGATTCATTGGGCCTTTTGAGGTGCTTCAGGGGATAGGGGAGGTGGCTTATAGGCTTGCTTTGCCACCCAACTTGTCGAGCGTGCATCCGGTATTTCATGTTTCCATGCTTCAGAAGTATGTTGGCGACCCATCCCATGTTTTGGACTTCAGCACGGTTCAGTTGGAGGGTGATATGACCTATGATGTGGAGCCAGTGGCTATTTTGGATCGGCAGGTTCAAAGATTGAGGTCAAAGGATATAGCTTCAGTTAAGGTACAGTGGAGAGAGAAACCGCTAGAGAAGGCCACCTGGGAGACCGAGCGGGAGATGCGGAGCAATTATCTACACCTATTTGAGACTCCAGGTATGTTTCTAGACTCGTTCGAGGACGAACGTTTATTTAAGAGGGGGAGGATGTAACGACCTGGTCGGTCGTTCCGAGAGTTATAGCCCCGTTTCTCCCATTTCTGCTTCATTATATGTTGTTCAGCTTTTATGTTGCGTCGGGTTGGTTGGTTCGGGCTCAGAGTGATATTGGAGGGAAATGAGACACTTAGTCTCTTAATTTGGAATTTAAGTTGGAAAAGTCAACCGGAAGTTGACCTATGAGTAAACGATCTCGGATTAGGGGGTTTATGGTCCGGATAGCTTTGTTAGGTGACTTTGGACTTCAGATTGTGTTCGGAACATAATTTGGAGGTCCGTGGTAGAATTAGGCTTGAATTGGCGAAATTAGAAATTTGGCGATTTTCGGTCAGCAGTGGAAAGTTAAATATCGGGGTCGGAATGGTTGGTTTCAGCATCGTTGGCGAATTTTGGATGTTTAGAAATCCTTAGGCTTGAATTCGGGGTTAATTCAGTGTTTTGGTGTAGTTTTGGGTGTTCCGGAGGTTCGACTAAGTTCAGGGGTATTGATATGTGACCTATTGGTGTTGTTGGTTGAGGTCCCTGATCACGCTCAACTATGTCTTATAAAAAGACTAAACGGGCACTGCAAATATAATCTGGGGTA
>ML362572.1:1534-11694 GCA_005239505.1 Nicotiana paniculata
CTAAGGCAGATTGATAATCTTTCTCAATACTTAAACGGATCTGAGCGACTCCGTCTTGTTGCTAGGCTTGTTGTTTGGCTATGGTCATTTGAGCGTGCTCCAATTCCTTTTTCAGCTTTTCTATAGTTCTTTGATCATTTCTCCTCTTGTTCGACCCCTCAGGCCTATCTATAAACGATGAAGGATCATGAAACCAAGTAATATACTTAGGGATCACCTCTCCACGATCTCGATCTTCTACCATCTCATTCAACTCTGAGACTTTACTTGCATACCAGATTTTCATAATTTCTTCTTCGTCATGAGGTTGATCTTTACCAAAATCATAACAGAACTTGCTCATATCTCGTACTGGTGGCACCTCTTGTAGTGGTGCAAACTGGAGCATCACCCAAAGTGGAGCATAGGGCTAAACACCATCCAATCCTATAAGTACCAAATAAGAATGATATGCAGACTCACAAATGACCTCTTTAGAGGAAAACCAATCGTAGTTCCAAGTGATTCGTTTGGCTGACAAAGTAAGAAGCAGCTTTTTCCAGGCATCAATCCTTTCTGGTAAGTCACATTTGTCAATTTTTTTTTGGTGATCATAAGTGCTATTGGGCCAGAGCTCACTAAAATTAGTAATAGTAGGATGACGATAAAAATTCTCCAAAAACCACATTTGTAACAAAATGTTGCAGCCATCAAAGTTTCGTGCGCCCAATTTACATCTAGTTAAAGCACGAAAAATGGAAGAAAGAATCATAGGGACCAAAGTATAATCATCCCCTTTTGAGGTCAGAGCCTCAAGTACACCTGCCAAGCGGATGTCAATGCGTCCTTCCCTTTTCGGAAAAACTACACGCCCCAAAAAAGCAACCATAAATGCTAACCTCCTATGTATCTTCCATATTTACTTGTCTTCCTTCGATTTTAATTTTCCCACATTCCTTTCAAAATTGCATTCTAGGCCGTACATGTGAAACAAAAATCCCAACTTAACCCACTTGCTTCCTAAAGCTTCATACCCTCCGTAATTTATGTTCAGGAGCTTCAGAAACTTACCCTCATTCACATTTTTTGGTACAATGGGCCTTTGGCGGCGAAGATTGCGGCCCCACCCCTGGAAGGCGATTTCCTCCGAGGTCGGAGCCATTTCACAGTCAGTAAAATGAAACACATTATTTTCAGGATCCCAGTGCAGAATCAAAGCTTCGATCACATCCCTCTTAGGTTTGATCGTCATCATGTGAACCGAATGTCCCAAATACTTCTTTATCTGGTTTCACTCATATTCCTTAAAATCTCTCCACCAATCCCACAACAATTGAGGTATCTGATCAACAATAAGAAAATTCGGTATTCTTTCTGACCTGTGCCTCTTTTCAGATTTACCTCTTTCCACACTCATGGTGTACCTATTTATCCAGACACGGGATTAGTTTTTAATCAAATATATTATTGACACGAAAAATCCGATTTCTCGGGTTTTGACTCTGTAAAAAATAACAACAAAAAACAAACAGTGGGACTAAAAAAAATTGGTTAAATTAGTAAAATAATTATGAGAAAGAAAAGAAGGTTCAAAATGACTATTTTTTTTAAAAATAAGTGAACATAAAAAACTGGCCTCTTTTGTTAAAATGACCATTTTACATTTTCGAGGAAGATTTTAAAGCTACTTCGACAAAAGGACCGAGCACATAGGCAAAACTGGTCGAAAGAGAAAAAAACTAACAAAGTGACTATATTATTATTTTTGTTTTTTGACTAGAGAGAAAAATAATAATAATAATAATAATAGTCCATATACACTCTTTTTCTTATTTTTTTTTATATTTTTATATATATTGTTTTTATTTTTTTTATTTATTTTTTAAAATGGGGTTGAACCTGATGAAGGTTGCCTACGTATCTCACATCCGGTGAGAATCAAACCCGCGTAGTTCGGTCAAAATAATTTTTTTAAAAAAATATTTTTAAAATTGTTATTTTATATACTGGAACCCTTCAAAATTTTATTTTATTTTTTTATTTTAAAAAAAAGGTATTTTATGAAAACTTGGAGGAAATTTTCTCTTTCTCTCTCCTGTGTTTAATCAATCTATCCTAAAGCCGGTCAACATTTCAGTTAAGCCTACCAAATAATGTTACATGTAGCACAGAAAATGAACATGTTGGTCTGAAAAATTGGTACCTGTCCTAGACGGACCCGCCCCCTATGCCGAGTCCCGCTAAGTCCAATGCACATGATGCAAATAAAACGTAGCCTACTAGGGATATTCATTGCTTGTGTCTTGTTCTTCTAAGTTTTCAAATCTTAAAGGAGATGGTATCTAGACTTGGCTTACCCGGGCGGACAACCCGAGTCGAGGAGCGTCAAGCATCACCAGTAGTAGAACAACACTGGCTAGCTAACGACTCTCCCGCTTAATCATGTGTGACTAAATTCTTCACCAGAAGTTGGTAGGATAACTGGCTTTATCTCAAGACAGAAATTTTGTGATGCTGGTAGGCAAACACAACATGACTACCTATCAGAGGACTCAGAAGGGTGAGAGAGAGGATACAATTTATATCACAGTTCAAATAAATATTAAAGTGGTAAATAAGAGACAAATAGCACATTAGGCTCCCAAAAACAATAATATCAAAAACATGATAAAAGCCAAACAATAATCAATGTACAAAGCTCGAATTCTTATTAATAGTCCCCAGCAGAGTCGCCAGAGCTGTCACACCTCTTTTATGTTCCGCACAACCCTAGTACGAGGTTGAGTTAGAAGACTTTTTTCAATTAAAGTGACATTTTGAAAAGAGATTATTTTTTATTTAGAGTCGCCACTTGGAATTGAGTTTTGATGTTCCAAGTCACCTTTTATTGAATCCCTTATCAAGGAAGATTTGACTCCTAATTTATGGTCTACGAAACAGAAGACTGAGTAAGGAATATGTTGACTGAGGGGAAGGTGTAAGGCACTCCTCGAGTCCCGTGGTTCGAGCACGGTCGCTTTATTGACTAATGTAAGGCTTAAATCAATTCTTGGATATCTTGTATTTTATTGATTAGGACTTATTGATTACCGCTTTAATTAATTATTATATTTTTATTAATCGTGTTCACCAAGACGCAGAACACACACAAGGTAATTGTTTTGAAATTAAATATTAAACCAAGGTACGAAATGTACACATGGTTATAACATAATTATTTTAAATCTAAAGGCATCGAGACGCGAAATACGCACATGATCCTTTTATTATTCAAGCGTATTAATCCAAGGTTTGGGTATGAACACATGAGCTAATATTTAAAGTACATCTAAAGTTTTCTAGTGTTTTAGTTGTTCATAGGTTTCACCAGAGTTAGACTGTGATCAGCTTACTCTACAACATTATTACTTGACTGCTTCCTGTTGAACATTGTTGTTCCTAGTTTATCATTGCATGTATTGTTTTGTACTCCTTATCCTTCTTAGCTTTATATTAATATTGTTTCTCTATTAGTTCACCTTCACACTTGTCAGGTTGTTTAGTCCAGTAGGTTTCTTGACTTTCCCTCATTACTACTCCATCGAGGTTAGTCTTAATACTTACAAGGTACTGTTACAGTGTACTCGTACTACGCTTCTGCACATTTTTATGTAGATCCAGGTGCCTCGGTTATTGTTTATTATTAGATAGCTGGTCGAGCAATGCTATGAAGACTCAAGGTAAACTTGTCATTGAGTTCGCAGGTCTCGGGGTCACCTTCTGTTATTGTACTTGTATTGTTTAATTCTATTCCGAACAATTGTATTTAAGGACTTTCTAGCAAACTCAGTAGAGCTTATGACTTGTACTACCGGTTTTGGGATTATAAGTTGTGTATAAAGATTTCTATTTTATATTTATCAGTTGATGGTTGAATTCTTCTATTAATTGAGTAAGTGTTAGGCTTACCTAGTCTTAGGGACTAGGTGTCGTCACGACATCCTACAGAGGGAAATTGGGGTCGTGACATTGACTTCATGGGCCCTTTCGTGAGTTCTTGTGGAAACACCTACATCTTGGTCGCGGTGGATGTGTCCAAATGCGTTGAGGCCATCGATTTACCCAATAATGAGGCGAGAAGTGTAGTGGATTTCTTGAAGAAGAATATTTTCACAATTTTGGTAATCCACGTGCAATTATAAGCGATGAGGGGTCACACTTTTGCAACAAGGATTTTTACACTTTACTTAGAAAGTATGGTGTTACTCACAAAGTCACGACTCCCTATCACCCACAAGCTAGTGGGCAAGTGGATGTCTCCAACGGGGAGTTAAAGAGTATCTTGTCTAAAACAGTGAATGCTAATCAGACCTATTAGTCCAGGAAGTTTGATGATTCATTATGGGCTTATCGGACGGCTTACAGAACACCTATCAAAATATCTCCATACCAGTTGTTGTTCGAAAAAGCTTGTCATCTTCCGGTGGAACTAGAGAACAAGGCAACGTTAGCTCTAAAAAAGCTAAATCTTGATTGGGATGTAGCTACTAACCAAAGGGTTGCACATTTGAATGAATTGGATGAGTTCTGGTACCAAGCTTATGCGATTCCTTCCTTGTACAAAGAAAAGATGAAATATATTCATGACAAATACATTTGCAACAAAGAGTTCAAGGTGGGAGATCTTGTGTTGTTATTTTCAAGTTTGATATTGTTTCCAGGGAAGCTAAAATCCAAGTGGAGTGGTTCATTTGAAATTGTTGGTGTAACACCTTTGATGCATTAGACTTGAAGAACAAAAATAATGAGTATTCCTGTAACAACCCGGCCGGTCGTTTTGAGATCTAGCACGTCGTTCGGCAGTTTAAGGACTTGCGTTGCTTCACTTCATGTATTATGACTTGTACACGTAGTCGGAATTGAATTTCGGGAAGTTCGGCGTTGATTTGGATGGAAAATTCTCAATTCGGAAGCTTTAAGTTGGAAGAGTTGACTAAGATTTGACTTTTGAGTAAATGACCTCGGGTCGGGAGTTTTGATGGTTCCATTAGGTCCAGTGGTGATTTTGGACTCGGGCGTATGCCCGTTCATTTGGATATTTCTAGAAGGTTTCGGCTTCTTATTGGCGAAAGTTAGAAATTTGAAGGTTTAAAATGTTCGTAGGTTTCACCATGAGTCGACCTTGATGATATCGGGTTCTGATTGTGATTCCGGAAATTTGAATAGATATGTTATGTCATTTATGACTTGTGTGAAAATTTGAAGTCAATCGGAGTTGTTTTGGTATGAATCGGAATTAGTTTCCAAATTCGGAAGTTCATAAGTTCAATAAGTTTGATTTGAGGTGCGATTCGCTGTTTCGATGTTGGTTTTGTGATTGAGGCTTCGCGAACGCGATGTTGTGCATGGACAGGCTTTGCGAACACGATGATATCTCGTAATTTGATAATTTCCTTCCTTTCTTGTGGAGCGGGCCGAACGCCTAGGCAGTATAATAGATGCATCTATGGTTCATGCCTCTCGACCCTCGGTAAATTCTGGATCGGGTCAAACGGCCTCGGCAGAATCGTGCGTTATATTGCTGGCAATCTGAATATTCACGAGATTATCCTTCCACTGATGCCTCACCTTTTATATGGTATTCCTTATCCTCTTGATGCTGGCACTTGATATATCTGAGCTGTTGAGGTAGAATACAAGACTGAGAAAACCGTACCCTTTAAAAGAAATGTTTGGAAGATTATGTAACTTACAGATCTACCCCATTATTGTTGTGTGCCTTATATTTGCTTATGATTTATTATAATGCTTTATTGGACCTCTAGTAAGTGTCGATGCCGATCCCTCGTCACTACTTTTCTGAGGTTAGGCTAGATACTTACTAGGTACACATTGATTTACGTACTCATGCTACACTTCTGCACTAAATGAGCAGGATCTAACATGTTCAATTGGTGGTTATCTTGTCACGTAGGCACAATTGTAGCCCACAGAGTCTCCATCGTACCATTTACTCTATCTTGTCTTATTTGCATCCGAGACAGATGTTGTATTATTATTGTACTCCTTAGTAAATGTTCATGCACTTGTGACACTAGATTTTGGGATATTCGAGAAGTTGGTTGTGATTTTGCTTAGCATTTACATACATTTATTATCTATTATGTTAAAAATATTAAGTTTCCATGATTTTAATGCGTTGATTTCTTTATCTAATAAAATTCACGATTTCAAAAAAAATTAAGTTTATAATTAAGTTGGTAATTCACTGTTGGCTTGCCTAGCAGCGACGTTGGGCGCCATCATGACCTGTATTGAGTTTTGGGTCGTGACAATTCCGAGTCAATGGTCACCGGGTGAAGCACTACTTGGGAAAGGTTGGAGATAGCCACGTGGTGGCGGTCATTCACTTCACTTGAGGGTATTTTGTGTCGTGTCGCGACGTTAAACCGCTTCTTGGGAGGCAACCCATGTTCTTTTCCTTTTTCTTTTGTAGTTAGCAGTTATTTGTGTTCTAACTTATTTTTAAGTGTGTTACAGGGATGAGTGTGACTTACAAGAAAGGTGGAGAAAAAAATGTCTAAGTGTTCAAAATTCTACAAATCGCACTTCATTTGTGCAGGTCGCACATTTCTATGTGCCACGGCAGAAGAGCATTATGATCGCACCTTTCTCATGCGAACTGTACATTTGAAATACTAAAAAGTGTCAAAATGCTAAATCTCTTGAAGTTTGAGCTTGTCAGTGCGGAGGCTGATCTGCGATCACACATGAAATGTGCGGCGATGCGAGGCTAGAATGCATAGTTTAATATGTAATATACCGTACATTTGAGGTGCATTAATGATAAAAATATACTTGTTATGTGCTTAATAGAGTTTATTTTATGTGTAGGTGAATTGGAGATGGAAACGGAGCTAAAGGGATTCAAATACGTCGAAAATACGCAAAAGGAGACACACGGGCGATAGCCGAGCGTTTACCCCTAAAGCCTGACCCTACCTGGCGTTAGGGGGGCATTTACCCCATAAGTCCAGGCATCCCCTGGCGTTAGGGGGGCGTTAGGGCCCAAACGCCAGGCCTGCCCTGGCCTTAGGNTTTAGTTTTGATTCTCAATAACATGAGTAGCTAAATTCTTTAGTCTAGGGTTTTGGTAGAACCCGTTGGGGATGAATTCATTGTGATATTAATATATTTTGGTTGATTAATCTCTTTTGTTTAACTATGTTCTTATTGTAGTTGATTGAAAGAGCTATCGATTAACTATTCCTATTTATTATGTATCTACTTGAGAGAGAGTGCATATTTAGGTAGATTCTTGAACAACAACACTCCCGGAGTATTGACGAAAGTCATAACCGAGGGTTTAGAGGTTAGATTAGAGATAACGATACCTCGGGTGCAATCTAAAGTGAACTGTATTGTGATCTGTCTAGCGTAACTTGAGAGAGTGCGTCTAGTAAATTATCATAATTACTTGAGAGAGATTTATGATAGTTAGAGCGTTCATGATTGACAGAGATATCCAATTAAACTATAAGACATATCCAAGCAAGAATTCACCAACGGGGGAAACCATAACTGTAGACCCTTTATTATTATTGTTTATATTATATTGTTAGTTAATTGCTAATTTATTATTTTGTTATTAGATTTAGTAACCATAACCAATTGACATTCCAAAGTCTTGAGAAAAGTGATTAAGTAACAATTTAGTATTTTATAGACTCAATTGATACGTAAATTTCCTGTGGGATCGACTTTGTGCGTAATACCCCAGATTATATTTGCAGCGCCCGTTTAGTCTTCGTATAAGACATAGTTGAGCGTGATCAAATTTTGGCGCCGTTTTCGGGGAATTAACGGTATTATCAATTGAGTTGAAAGAAATACAAAATTTTGAAACATAGTCAATTTTCTTTAAAATTTTCGTTTTCACATTGAAAGTTTAACGTTTGCCAAGTGTTGCAGGTGCATGCCTAGAAACTCATCGAGGACTGGTGAAGTAATTGAAGCCTTATCAGACCCTGAGAAAGTTTTCAGGACCATCAACCGAACCAACCGGAAAAGCAAACACCAACCACAAATTGAACAAATTGAAACAGACATGGAAGATGCACATAACCGGAATAATTATGGGGATGACGTGGTAGACCCAGTCGTTCAAATAAGGGCATAGGCTCCTTTATATGACTGGGCACAACCCACAGTTGAGAATTTGGCCATGGCGATACTGGTTCCTCAAATACAGGCCGAGTCCTTTCAGATTACAAATAATATGCTGCACATATTGCAGAGCAAAGGGCTATTCTCAGGGTCGTACATTGAAGACCCCTATCAGCATTTAAAGAACTTCCTGTCAATTTGCAAAACTCAAAGGCATCCAAACATCACTCAGGAGGCACTAAAACTGTTGTTGTTTCCATTCTCAGTGACTGGTGCTGCCCAAACTTGGCTTAACTCACTCCCCATCAACTCCATTACTACATGGGAGGAGTTAGTCAAGCAGTTCGTGAACAAGTTTCATCCACCCAACAAAACTGCTCAACAAATTGATGAAATCTTGAGCTTTAGACAGAAACCAGTTGAAACACTACAAGAGACATGGGAAAGATTTAAGAGCATGCTGGTTATCTGTCCACATCATGGCATTCCTGAGCAAATGTTGGGGCAGCATTTTTACATGGGTTTGGCTGATACAATGAAAGCAAATGTTGATGCTTCAGCTGGTGGAGCATTCCTGAGCAAATCGTGGAGAGAGAGTCAAATCTTACTTGATAAAATGGCACAAAATTCAGGATGGAAAACAAGAAATTCACCAATTACTCATGTAGTTCATTCAGTGCCATTCAATCCATCTAACACCATTGTAGAGAATGTGGCCACCTTGATAACGCAAATGAGTATACTTACAAAGAGGGTGGAAGAATCGGGACAGAAACATCAGGTGCACATCGTTGACACAACAAATGGGGGCTTGTGCACATATTGCATTAGTCAACCACTTGGTAATCATTGGAATATAGAAAGCCATCACCCTCTGTACCCAGAAAATATGAATTATGTGTCAAATTATGGAAGCCAGAGACAAGGGGGGCAGAATTGGGGCCAGCAAGTCCAACCATATAGGCCACCTCACCAACAGAAAAACAGTGGAAATATGGGGGTCAGGGGACCACAAAGTAATGCAGCACCGTTTCATAGGCCACAGGGTTATAATCATCAGAATCAGAAACAATCTTTCTACCCCCCTCAGCAGCAACAAGGGGGAAGGCAAGAAGATGGGTTTGCCAGGTTAGAAGCTATGATGCAGCAGGTAATTGGGTCAAATGAAAAAATCAGTGAGAGAGTAGATGTTCACGAGGCAACTATTAAACTTATTGAAGTACGTTTGGGGCAGATATCTATGGCAGTGAACAACCGGCCTCCTGGAACTTTACCTGCAGACACTCAGGTAAATCCTATTGACCAGGTTCCAAGGCAGATGATGGAAGTGACTCTTCGTAGTGGCAGAGAATTAAATGTGGATCTATAAAGGGCTCATGAAAGCAGGCAGACCGAAACATTGGTACCCATGCAGGTTGTGATGATTCAACAATTTTGACCAAGGCTAAAGTGTAACCTAGTGAAGAAGAACTCAGTGCACAGAGGGAGACTGAAAAAGAAGTGGAGATGACTCAGAAGCCGGTAGTTGAGGTGGTGGTTGAGAAAGAAAAGTCTCAAATCATTGGGATAAAGAGACCGCCAGCTCCATTCCCTCAGAGGTTGACTAAATACAAAAAGGATGAACAGTACAAGAAGTTTTTAGACATGCTCAAGCAGATACAGGTAAATATTCCATTGATTGATGCATTAAAAGAAATGCCTGGGTATGCTAAAATGATGAAAGAATTGATGTCCAGAAAAGTTGACTTCCAAGATCTAGCTACTGTCACCCTTACCCAGACTTGTAGTGCAGTGGTGACACATCCTATTGCTGAAAAGTTGTCTGACCCAGGGAGTTTTACAATTCCCTGCACCATTGGAAACTTGACTTTCACCAAAGCTCTATGTGATTTAGGGGCCAACATTAATCTGATGCCGCTGGCCATATATAAAAGACTGGAATTGGTAGAGCTAGGCCCACATCCATGCTTCTACAACTTGCTGATAGGACGGTAAAGAGACCGTCGGGTATTCTGGATGATGTCTTGGTACAAGTG
>MDKI01213036.1:0-14361 GCA_005239505.1 Nicotiana paniculata
GTGATGCAAATTTTAATAATTTTAAAAGATGAATTATGGATATGCAAAAATGCAAATAATTCATAATTAATTACTGAAAAATCAACAAAATTCATAAAATCAATTGATTTTTTGAGATTTTTATAGGACGATACGGCGAGTAAAAATCACATGCTCAAAGCTGCCCCTCTTTGCTAGGAAACACGAAGAGTTTTAGGGCAAAGAAAAAATGAGCAGCAATGAACGACTTTTACCTATTCATATGTTCCATTGTGAAGCATTTTGAAAAGTTTGATCGAACCCTGCTTCAACGTTGCCTACATATCCTTGGCTATAAAGGAATCAGGTTCGTGTAGTTCTGGAAGTTTTTGTAGCTGGGACTACCGAGTAACTGTGGTTTACTGCGGTTGCTGTTGTTACTGCTGTTGATCTCCTTATTACACCCAAGCGCAAAACGGAGGACTAAATAAAACCTATTAGCTGCTAAATATACAAGATTCCTATCTAGGATTTGGTCTTGAGTATTGATCTTTGGTTGACTCTGACCTGGATCATGGTGCTTGTTAATCGCAGATGCTGGTTTTGTCTTATCGTTCCTTGGATCAAAGCGGGATATACTGGACGGATGACTTCAATCTCGTCCTGAATAGTCCACATCTTCCCCGTTTGTGCGCTTATGGATTCAATCTTCTCTTTCTTTATTTTGCTTTGTTATTTTGGATCGAAACTTATTCTTTTGGTCGTCTCGAGTTACAATGTTTCAGAAACGTACTCTGCAAAAAATCAAGACAAGCGAACAAAATTTTCTGCCCCAGTTTTCACTAGGAAAATTTCGTGAGTTATTGTAATAAAATCTATGCTATTTTATTATTGAAAGTAATAAAAGGCCGGGACTTGTGTACCTGGAGTGAATGCCGACTAAGGGGGTGGATACCCTATTCCTAAAAGGTGAAATCAGCTAGGGATTGGAGACCCTATATTGGAAAAGATCGATAGGCTATGCTGTCGTTAAGAAAAGATCACCAGGTTATGCTGGTGTCTGGGTAAGGATCAACAGGTTATGTTGTTGTCACAAAAGAAATCACTAGGTTACATCAATGTCCGGAGATGATCAACAGGTTATGTTGTTGTCAGAAATAGAGATTACTGGGTTACGCCAGTGTCTGGAGATGATCAAAAGGTTATGTTATTGTAAGAATTGAGATTACTGGGTTATGCCAGTGTCTGGAGATGATCAACAGGTTATGCTGTTGTCAGAAAGATCACCAGGTTATGCCGGTGTCTGGAAAGGTCAATAGGTTATGCTCTTGCCCGGGGAAAAGGGAGTGATCAATAGGTTATGCTGTTGTCAGAAAGATCACCAGGTTATGCTGCTGTCTGGAAAGGTCAATAGGTTATGTTGTTGCCTGGGGAAAAGGGAGTGATCAACAGGTTATGTTGTTGTCAGAAAGATCACCAGGTTATGCTAGTGTCTGGAAAGGTCAACAGGTTATGCTGTTACCTGGGGAAGAAGGAGTGATCAACAGGTTATGCTGTTGTCAGAAAGATCACCAGGTTATGCCGGTGTCGGGAAAGTTCAACATGTTATGTTGTTGCCTGGGGAAAAGGGAGTCATCAACAGGTTATGCTGCTGTCAGAAAGATCACCAGGTTATGCCGGTGTCTGGAAAGGTCAACAGGTTATGTTGTTGCCTGGGGAAGAGGGAGTGATCAACAGGTTATGCTATTGTCAGAAAGATCACCAGGTTATGCCGGTGTCTGGAAAGGTCAACAGGTTATGTTGTTTCCTGGGGAAAAAGGAGTGATCAAGCGGTTATGATGTTGTCAGAAAGATCACCAGGTTATGCCGGTGTCTGGAAAGGTCAATAGGTTATGCTATTGCCTGGGGAAAAAGGGAGTGATCAACAGGTTATGCTGCTGTCAGAAAGATCACCAGGTTATGCCAGGTGTCTGGAAAGGTCAACAGGTTATGTTGTTGCCTGGGGAAAAGGGATCACTGGGGTTATGCCAGTGTCTGGACAGGTCAACAGGTTATGCTGTTGCCCCGAAAAAGAGATCATTGGGGTTATGCCAGTGTCTGTTTGGGTACGCGACCCTACATTGGCGTCAACTGAGGACTGGGATATCCTTGGTTGGAAAATGTATGGCTAGGGGTTGCGGGTCCTATGCTACTTTAGGGTTGCATCATATTCAACTTCATTTCTTCTCTTTTTTATATATATGCGGGAAAAGATTTTGGAGGAATCTTCCTTTTCTTTGGAGTCAATGCTGCAGAGCTCTTTCTAGCTCTTGCGCAATTCCTTCTGATTGCCCCTGCTTTTACGCGGTTGCTTTTGCACCTGTTTCCTATTTTCAAACAAAGAACAATTTGTTAGTTTGAAACGGTGGTTGGTTTTTCGGCCTTGATTTTCAACTGCTTAATCTCAGTTCTTTTGATGAAGGTTTCAACCACTTGCTTGCTTGGGATTGGGTTTCATCTCTAATCCTGAGGACCTTGGCTTCCTAGATTTTACCATGGCGATCGGTCACAGGGGACCCAACATTTTGTTTTTTGCCTTTGTAGGCTTTTCACGTGTTTTTCTTTTGTATTTCCATAGTATCAGGGGGGTTTTAGCCCCTCAAATTCTGCTGCAACAGTTAGTCGCGTGGGACTTAACCTTTCAAACTTTATTTTGCTTTTATTGGCTTTTCATTCCTGAATTTTCTTCCAACCGTAACTTTGGGTCATTCGGGAGGCTTTTCAAACCCTGCCAAGATGGTTAACCATGCGGGGCTCAACCTTTCAACTTTATTTTCCTTTATAGGGCGCTTCAATTTGACTTTCTCCTTTCAAGGTTTTGAGTTTGAATCATCGACCATTGTGGCCAGTCGGGATCGACTCGATGTCCCCGACGAGGTTGGGTGCCTTTTCCATATTGACCCGCGTCAAATGAGAGCCCTGTAAACCGTCCGACTCTCAGAAATTCATCACATGCGGGCTTTAATGAACATGCGGGCTTTAATGAACATGACATGCCCTTTGGACTGGATGCGTGATCCGTGTAAACCGTCCGACTCTCAGAAATTCATCATAACTATTACCTCGATATTGAGAAACCTTGCCCCGAATTGTGTCCGTGTCAATGACCCATTATCCTTTTCGATCAGTGGCGCCCTTTGCGGGTTTTCACCAACTAAACTCTCTCATTTCTCCTCTTATCGTCTCCTTGTAGTGCTCTTTGCGAGTTTTCACTAACAAGACTCTCTCATTTTCAATTTCTTTACTCATCGTCGCCTTACAGTGCCTGTGTGGGTTTTCACCGATAAGACTCCCTCATTTTAATTTCTCTCATTGCTTGTATGTGCTCCGAACAACTGTATCCTCCAATTTTGGACATCTTTGCCTTATGATCGGAAGGACTTGAACAGGGTTTTTGGGGAAAATAATTTGTATTGAATTAAAACTTTGGAACCTTTTATGCGCAAACGTTGCTGAACATAACATTTACCCCAGCTTAAACTCTCGGGGGAAATGTGAAATTCTTATTTTGGTGTGACTGAACCCAGGGAGAGGCTGCCTACGTATCTTTTCGGAATCAAGTCGAACGTAGTTCAGGAAACTTTTGTTGTTGTTTTTGTTTCTAATTGATTTTTTTTTGTTAGGACTTCGAGTTCCAAAGAAGGTAATAAAAGAAGAGTAACCGGCTCAAAGGGTTTGCAAAAAAGGATTAATGTTGTTTGGGTAGCGAGAATGAAAGCCTTCGTCATCCCAACCGGAGAACACTTTCAAATATATAGAGGATCAAACATAGTACCTTTTGGCGGCATCTGCATTGACAGCCGTTTCGGGGTCATTTCCTTTGATGTCTCCCAGGTATAGCGCTCCTTTTGGTAGCAATTTCCTTATGATGTATGGACCTTTCTAGTTTGGGGCAAATTTTCCTTTCGCTTCTTCGTGGTGTGGGAGGATACGTCTTAAAACGAGTTGCCCTACCTCGAAGTTCCTAGGTCGCACTTTCTTGTTGTAAGCGCGGGCCATTCTTTGTTGGTATAATTGTTCGTGGCACACTGCGGCCATTCTTTTCTCATCAATCAGCGTTAATTGCTCCAGCCGTGTCTTGACCCACTCATTTTCTTCAATTTCTGCTTCGACAATAACCCGAAGGGAAGGAATTTCGACTTCAGTGGGTATTACGGATTCAGTGCCATAAACCAATAGGTAAGGGGTAGCTCCCACCGATGTACGCACGGTCGTGCGGTATCCCAACAATGCAAAAGGTAACTTTTCATGCCATTGTCTAGATGTTTTAATCATTTTCTTGAGAATTTTCATGATGTTTTGTTTGGTGCTTCAACAGCACCATTTGCTTTGGGCCGGTAAGAGGTCGAGTTGCGGTGTGTTATCTGAAACTGTTCACACACCTCTCTCATCAAGTTACTGTTTAGATTTGCAGCGTTGTCGGTAATGATAGTTTTTGGGATACCAAAACGACAGATGATATTAGTGTCCACGAAATCCACCACCACTTTCTTAGTGATAACTTTGAACGTGATGGCCTCGACCCACTTCGTGAAATAGTCGATAGCAACCAAGATGAATTTGTGCCCGTTTGAGGCCCTTAGCTCGATTGGCCCAATGACATCCATTCCCCAAGCAACAAATGTCTAGGGCACCGACATAGGATGCAGTTTTGAAGGTGGCGCATGGATCAGGTCCGCATGTATTTAACACTTATGGCACTTCCGGAAGAAACTGAAACAATCTTTCTCCATGGTCATCCAATAATATCCAGCCCGCAAGATTTTCTTTACGAGGACGTGCCCATTCATGTGGGGACTGCATACTCCTGAATGGACCTCGTCCATGATCTTTTCTACTTCTTTGGCGTCTACACATCTTAACAGATTTAGATTGGGTGTCCTTTTGTACAGTACTTCCCCACTTAGGAAAAAACTGCTGGCGAGCCTTCGGATGGTTCTCTTTTGGTCTCCGTTGGCCTGCTCGGGATATTCTTTCGTTTTCAAAAATATTTTAATATCATGATACCATGGTTGGACATCGGACTCTACTTCGACCGTGTCGCAGTAACCATGTCTTTCCTTGATTTGGATCTCTTATGGGTCTATGCGAACATTACCAAGATAGGGCAGCATTGCATCTACGGTGGCTAGGGCATCAGTTAACTCATTGTGGCACCGAGGAATATATCTGAACTCGATGGTTTTGAATCGCTTAATAAGATTCTCCACATGTTGTCTGTAGGGAAGGAGTTTAACATCTCGAGTTTCCCACTCACCCTGAGCTTGCTTAATGTTCAAATCGGAGTCCCCCATGATTAACAACTCTTCTACATCCATGTCAACGGCCATGTTCATGCCCATTATACAAGCTTCATATTCAACAGTATTATTTGTGCAGAAGAAACAGAGGCGGGTCGTGGCTGGGTAGTGTTGTCCCGCGGGTGAAATCAAGATTGCCCTTATCCCGATACCTTTCGCATTGGCTGCCCTGTCAAAGAACATTTTCCAGGTGTCAGCGCCTTCCAAGATTACTTCGATGGAATTGATTTCTTCATCGGAAAAATAAGTGCTCAAGGGCTGGTATTCATCATCGACCGGATTTTCAGCTAGATGATCAGCCAATGCTTGAGCTTTCATAGTCGTGTGAGTGACATGGACAATATCGAATTTTGTGAGCAAGATTTGCCATTTGGCTAACCTCCCGGTGGGCATTGGCTTTTGGAATATGTACTTCAAAGGATCTAGCCTCGTGATGAGGTAGGTGGCCAGCAGATAATGTCTGAGCTTTTGAGCCACCCAAGTTAGCGCGCAACAAGTCCTTTCTAACTGAGAATACTTGGCCTCGTAGTTTGTGAACTTCTTACTTAAGTAATAAATGGCTTGCTCTTTCTTCCCGGATGCATCGTGTTGCCCGAGAACACACCCAAAGGAATTTTATAGCACCTTCAGGTATAGGCACTCGTCTGTCCATTCGATGGCCGCATCTTTTTTCAATAGCTTGAATATAGGCTCGCATGTGGAGGTCAACTAAGCGATGAACCTGCTGATGTAATTCAACCTACACAATAGAATCATGACTTCGTTCTTGGTTCTTGGGGGTGGGAGATCCTGGATAGATTTTATCTTTGTTGGTTCCAGCTCGATGCCCCATCGACTGGCTATAAATCCCATTAATTTTTCGGATGGAACTCCGAAAGCGCATTTGGCTAGGTTTAACTTCAAATTATATCTGCGCAGGCGTTCGAAGAATTTCCTCAAATGCTGCACATGGTCATTTTGGGTTCTGGACTTAATGATCACATCTCCACATACACCTCAATCTCCTGATGTATCATGTCGTGAAATATGGCGGTCATGGCCCTCATATAAGTAGCCCCGGCGTTCTTTAAACCAAACGGCATGACCCGGTAACAGTACGTTCCCCAGGGTGTAGTGAAGGCTGTTTTTTCTGCATCCTCTTCATCCATCAATACTTGGTGATATCCGGCATAGCAATCGATAAAATACTGTACCTCATGTTTGACACAATTGTCCACTAAGATGTGTATGTTTGGCAGTGGAAAATTATCTTTGGGACTGGCTTTATTCAGATCCCGGTAGCCGACACATACTCAGACCTTTCCATCCTTTTTGGACACCACAACAAAATTGGCTAGCCAGGTGGTGTATTGGACCACTCGGATTACTCCAGCCTTTAGTTGTTTAGCGACCTCTTCTTTGATCTTGTCATTCATATATGTTTTTAACTTCCTCTGCTTTTGTTGGACCGGTGGATGACCGGGGTAGGTTGGCAACTTGTGCACCACCAAGTCCATACTTAGTCCGGGCATGTCGTCGTAGGACCAAGCAAATACATCTTTGAATTCTAATAGGAGTTCAATCAAGGCGTCTCTAGTCTTTTATCCGTGTGGACGCTTATCATGGTTTCTCGAATCCCTTCTTCACTACCCAAGTTAATGGGTTCCATTTTGTTTAAGTTTGGCTTAGGCTTATTCTCGAACTGTTCCAATTCTCGATTGATTTCCCTAAAGTCCTCTTCTTCGTCATATTCCAGTTCTTGATTCATTATTTCGAGGTTAGACGACGTATTAGGATCAGAGCATGAAGTCCGCAAGCATGTCATGTTTTTAAAGCCGTATTATTAGGACTGAAAAAATAAGAAAAGTAGAAATTCAGAAAGAATAGTAGACGATGAAATTTTGATTTCATTTCATTGAATTTGAATATAAGAGGGTTTACATCGAAATTTGAAGGCAAGAATTTAAAACTTGAGTTACACCATGAAATAAAGTGCAGAAAGGATGGCAAAAGCTGAACTATCGAGACTCCCGTCGGGCGGGGAATGGAGTAGCCTCCCAGTTTTGCAACTTGGCATCAGGTCCCATATACTGTACTTTGGCAGTGCTGGAGCCCTCTCCTGGTTAGACCATATGGGCCTCATACAACATTTGCCTCATTTCTCCGCATATTTCTTCTATTTCTTCGGCCGTAAAAACCTCTTCTTATTCTTCCACGTATTTTGGATTAACAAATGATGCGGTGATGTGTGGGATCAGCTGAGGCAATACCCAATCATTTTTCTTGCGTTGGTCAGCCCATTGTTCATCGTCTGGGGTAGCTTGAAACCCTATGCCGAAAAACTTTTTATTGGCAGGCAAAGTGACGGGTTCTTTAATGCCTTGCAAGGACACCCCGAGCCCTTTTCTAGGTGCGTACCCTTGTTTGATCATGTCTATGGCGACCATAATTGACGCGTTTGATAGGAAGGATTGAGGGCATGGGGTTCCTTCCTCATGCCGGTCCGCAACCACAATCTCGAAAGCCTGGTAGACTATGTGCTCGCTGCCCTCTCTTGCTTCTAGGCATGGGGCTAATGGGTCCTTTTAAATAGATTGCTCGTCTTCCCCATGGACAACGATTTCCTGGTCCTCATATTCGAACTTAACCATCTGGTGGAGAGTAGATGGCACTTCCCCCGCCACATGGATCCAAGGCCTTCCTAAGAGATAATTGTAGGAAGTATCCATATCCATGACCTGGAATGTTACTTCGAAGTCTACAGGGCCGATTGTCAAGACCAATTCAATCTCCATGATCGTGTCTCTCTTGATACCATCGAATGCACGAACGCACACATTGTTGGGCTTGATTCTTTCAGTCCCGATCTCCATTCTTTTTAAGGTCGATAGACAGCAAATATCAACCCCAGATCCACCGTCCATCATAACTCTCTTCACGTAGTAACCTTCACATTTAATAGTTAGATGGAGAGCTTTGTTGTGGGTGGCCCCTTCCGGGGGAAAATCATTCTTGCTGAACGAAATCCGGTTGACCTCAAAAAATCGTTCTGCCATGCTCTTCATTTGATCGACCGTGGTGTTGGCCGGAACGTATGCTTCATTAAGGGTTTTCATAAGGATCTTCTGATGCTCGCTTGAATTTACCAGCAAAGATAGAAGCGAGACCTGGGCGGGGGATTTCTTGAGCTCCTCGATTATGGCGTATTCAGAGGTTTTCATATTCTTGAAGAATTCTTCTGCCTCTCCAGTACTGATCGGCCTTTTGGGCGGGAAGCATTTCAACTTGCTTTTGTTTAGCTCTTCCCGGTCGAGGTATTTCTCTGAAGAGTTTATATCGCCCATTTCCCCGGTAATCTCTTTCCCTTTGTATGTCACCACCATCCGGCGGTAATTCCATGGGACGGCAGTAGTATTCTTTATGGGAGTTTGCAATGTGCGGCTAATAACCACGCACTCATTCAGCCTGGGTGAAATTATTTTCCCCCGCGCCGCATACATCCCCTTCGGGACATATATTTTTAAGCCATTCATTATTGCCATGTTGAATTGTAACCTTCTGGGAGGGCTCAACACACTTTGTTCTTTCTTGTGTGCCTTGGGATGTAAAGGATAGCATCTTTAGAGGGTCCCTTATTCGTCCCAGCCTCAGTCTGTTCTGTGACCTGGGGGACGGGGTTACTCTTTCTCATCTCCTTGGTTGGATTAGGTGCCGTCTTGGGTTTTCTTTCTACATCTGCGATGGCGATGATGGCCTTTAGAGCTGGATCAAAATCCTGGTCCTCGAAAATCATGCCGATAACGGGCCCATGATTGTGAGCGGGCAGTGGATTGTTTGTCACATTGGGAGATTCTTCGTCCCTTAAAACCACTTTATTTTGTTCGATAAGGCTTTCCACAATCCTTTTGAGGGTCCAACAGTCCTCTGTGTCGTGCCCTTCTGCTTCGGAATGGTAAGCACAACTGGTACCGCGTCTATATGATGGTGATTGGGGATTCTTCCCGTTTGGAGGTACGGGTTGCAGGAGCCCCAGCTGGACCAACTTTGGGAAGAGGCTGGAATACGGCTCTCCGATGGGAGTGAAATTAGGTCTCCTTGGTGGCTCTCTGGGGTAGGCATTGTACGGGTAGCTGTTTTGAGGGGGGCGTTGATTATATGGAGCTGGGGGACGATGGTTATTTTTTGGGGGTGGAGTTCTATTCTGATTGTATTGTTGTGGCGGCCTGGGATGTGACTGAGCATTCATTACCGCACAGGGAAAAGGGGGCGAAGCATAAGCTGTATCTTGGTGAGGATAGTAATGTTGGGAAGCTTTAGGAAATGGGCATGGGTATTGTCGAGGTTTCCCGACATCGGAAACCATCATGACCCCTTCTTCTTTCTTTTTCCTTCTGGCCGCAACCCCTGATCCATTTTGGATGGCCTGAGAGGTCGCTCTTATGGAAGATTGGCTCAGGATACGACCAGGTTTTAGCCCGTTCTCCATCATTTCTCCAATTTTAATTGCTTCCGCGAATGGTTTTCCCATGGCGGACATCATATTTTGGAAGTAATCAGCTTCCTGTGCTTGTGGAAAAACGCTAACCATTTCAACCTCATCCATCGGAGGTTTGACCCTGGAGGCTTGCTCACGCCATTTGATGGCGTACTCCCTGAAACTATCTGAGGGTTTCTTTTTGATATTGGATAGTGAGTTCCTATCGGGAGCGATGTCCACATTGTATTGGAATTGTCGGACAAAGTCCCGAGCCAAGTCATCCCATATGTGCCAACGGGATATATCCTGGTCCATGTACCATTCTGATTCAATACCCGTCAAACTTTCTCCAAAATATGCCATGAGAAGTTCCTCCTTCCCACCTGCTTCCCTAATCTTGTTGCAGTACCTTTTCAGATGGGTTATGGGGTCTCCATGTCCGTCATATTTTTCGAACTTGGAGGTTTTGAATCCGAGAGGCAGATGGACGTGCGGGAACATGCACAAATGTGCATAGGAGACACTTTTCTGCCCGCTCAGCCCCTATATATTTTTTAGGCTTTATTCAATACTCTTCATTTTCCAAGTTATTTCTTCGTTCTCGAAGCTTTTCTTATCCTGTCCCAAAGTGAACTTGGGCTGAGTTTGTTGGGGATATGCATTGGGAGTAGCATGAGCGGTATCCTGATGGACGGATGGTGTTTGGAATGTAAATGCTGGCGGCTCAAAACATGGCCCGGAGATAGTTGGTGGGGCCGTGGCGGAGATTGGTGGTGCGGTGAAAATGTTGGAAGACACACCGGAAAACAAGGCCTGGGGGCGAACCTAAGAAGGCCTTCCTGAAAAGTGAGCCGACATAGTTGGATATCCAAATGGCGTGGTTGGGTAGCTTATGGGGATGTTGGACGTCCCTCCTGCCCTGGGGATTATTTCTATGAAACCCGGGATGGTACTGGGTGGTTCCCTACCATTGGACCATGCGTCCCACATTTCCAGCATGCGGCAACGCAGAGTTCTGTTCTCTTCAGCTGTTGCGGACTCAGATGTTGGGATGGCTGGATTTAGGTATTTCACGGAGGAGTTGACGATTGGCAGGTGACTTTCAGATGTGATTTCTATTCTCCCCTTTGATCTAGTGAAGTAAGGATGGGAAGCCAGGTTACCGCAAAACCAGCCACCTTAAAATACCTTTTAGATTGAACCAACAAAATGTTAGTTTAAAAGATTTATCACATAGGAAAATCGCACGTACGGGGTATGCAATGCACCTGATGCCTTTATATATGTCTTTGCCACAGTTGTGTATTTCATCCCGCCTTTATCTCTTGGTTTGTTTTTCTTTTTATTATTTTTCCCTTTCCTTTGTTATTGCTTTTGCTTTTTATTCCTCGCTCGGTTTCCTTTCTTATGGTTATGATCGAATCCTATGTGGATTGCCTACGTATCACGGCGCCGCGTGAATCATATCATCACGTAGTTCATGCTAGCAAAACCAAAAGAGATGCATATATTTTTTTCTAAAAGCTCCATTCTAAAAATTTCCATTCATTAAATAAACACTTTTGATTACAGAAAGCTGGCAGCCCATTTTTTTGGAATTACAGAGTTTTCAAAACAGACTTGACACACATTTTCTATCATATAAAAATTAACTGTGGACTCAACACATGACTACGAATAGAAAAGTGAAGTACATACTCAAAAATATCAAGAGTACACTAGTGCTTCCGTTGCTCCAGGGGCCGGTGGGGCATCATTCGGCCTTGCCACGGGCCTGCATGTTATGTCTTGTCGGAGGCGGTAAAGGCCGTCCATTATCTTGTGGACGAAGATCATAACTGCTGAGAAGAAAGTGGTCTGAGTCATATCTTTGCATTCCTGACATCTGGTGACGATGTAGTCAGCTATATTTTGGACCCTTCGCTTGATAATACTCTTTTCTTGAAGCAGGCGCACGATTTGTTGGGATCTCTCCTCTAAAGTTTGGGCATCCTTGTGACTCTGTTCTTGCCATTGTTGCAACTCTTTTTCTAACCGAGCCATCATGGCATAGCACTGTTCCCTCTCTGTTTTAAACCTTTTTTCCTGTTTAGCCATCTCGTTCTCGAGGGCGGCCAAATTTTCCTTCAAGCCCACGACTTCCTGGTCATATTTCCTTTTTAGTCTCTGGACAAACTCTGTTTCTTATGGACTTCTTGTTAATCTTGTCCGAACTTCGGCTAGTTCTTCTTCAGTTTTGTCTAACTCATTCCCATATATACATACTTTATGCCTTAGTCTGTTCATAAGCCTTTCATCGGCCCTGCTTCTTTCTGGGTTCTGAGCAGCTATTTTCAGTTCCTGTATCTAGGCCCGGAGGACTTCATTTTCTTGGGCTAATCTATTTTTCTCCCCTTCAATCGAGGCAGTATGTAGAATGTTTTCGAACTTGATTTCCCTGACCTGGGCCTCCAATTTTCTTATGGTGGCTCGGTAGCTGTTCTCTTTTTCTAACCAAGCCCAATGCTCTTGAGTTTGCTCGGTGAATTGTTGTACATGAGGTCTCTTTGCGGGTCATTTTTTCTCTTTATGCTCCCTGCCTCTTACAACGTACCAAGAGCTGTAGGTGGGTTCCACTTCCCCTTTGGATAAGTCTCTCACTCGAGTTTGAGGTTCTAAAAACCTGCACTCGTTCCAAATTCGACGGACCCTGCCTTCAGGAAATGCAACTCTTGGGCATAACTCGATGGCTTGTTGGCTTAAATCTTCGTCATGGGGAACACCCTATTGTCTCCCCAGCTGGCGTAAGACCCGGTGGGGGGCATATGGCCAAATGCTTCGCAGGCCCATTAACAGGAGATAGCAAATCTCAGCAGACATATTGATAACCTCGCTGAGTGGGAGCCACCCGAATGTCCACTCGATTTGGTTGGCAATCAGTGAGCTCAAGTATGAGTGCTAGGCTTCCGTGCCTTCAGGGAATTGGTGGCCTTTTACCCGAGTACTATGTTCCTCGATGCAGTTCAAACCGGTTAAACTGTAGTTCATGTAGCCCGGGCGGTGACAGAGGTGCTCGATCAACCAGATTTGTAGGAGCAGATTTGTAGGAGCAGGTTGCACCCCTCAAAGAATTTTCCCCTATATTGGCAAATTGTCAAAGCACGGTAAATCTCGGCTAAGACCATCAGTATAAGTGTGCCATTGGACTTTTTCATCATGAATTATGCTATTCCCAAGAGCCCAATGTCTATGCATCCGTCACTTTTTGGGCAAATCAAGGTGCCCAAGAATGCTACCACAAAAGCTAGCCCTCGGCGAGCATCCTGTTTAGCCTGATCTTTGTGAGTTAGACCAGTATTGTTAACCTCATAACCCTGGGATATCAATAACGTCTGTAAAGAAAATAGAAAGTGCAGAAACCTTCGGACAAGTGTGGGTCTTGGACGTCCCGACTAATGTTCAGCAGATCTAAAAACTTGTGGGGAGTCACCGCCCTGGGTGCCACTGGGTACCGACTTCTGAGATTGTCATTGAGACCAGCATACCCCGCTATTTCCTCTAGCGTGGGCGTCAATTCAAATTCCGAAAAGTGTAATATATTGTGGGCGGGATCCCAAAACGGTACTAGAGCCTCGACGATGTCCAACCTCGGCTTGATCTTTAAAAGGCCAGTAAGTCCCCCTAAAACTTTCACAACAGACTTTCTACTGGTTTCCCCCAAGTTGATCCACCACATCTGGAGTCCTAGAGGTATTTCCTCGACTGCTTTGAAGGAGATTTTTTCAACTGTATTCATCCTAGACATTCATTTTTTTGATTAAGACAACAAATTTTTTTTTTTTTTTTTAAAGTGGCATTTTTGCAAAGGGTTTTGTAATAAAGAAAAACGGACCACCTTTGCGAATAAGGCCCTTTAAGGATGTGTTCGCGAATTGGGTCAAAATTTAAAGACAAAACACAGGCGGCCACTTTTGCAAAATGGCCCTCCGGCACCCCATTTGGGCGATCAGGCTATAATGGCGTCACCTAATTTTATTTAAGGCTATATCCTTTTGATTTTGAAAAAATGGAGTTGGACCCGATGAGGGTTGCCTATGTATCCCACACCCGTGAGAATCAAACAAAGCGTAGTTCGGGAAAATCATGACTGATTAAAAACATACACCCACTCATTTTGTTTTATATTTTTTCAGAAATTTTGGCCGAGTTTTGGGGTAAATACGAGGATTTCAAAACATGGTGAATTCTCTATTCTACCTCACTCTTGGTTTTTCTGTTAATTTTTTGGTTTAGTCGGTCAATACACAAGCTGAGACAAATAAATGCATACGTAGAAAGTAAGATGCATCAGTGTAGTCTTTCATTTCGGGTACACCTGTCCTAGACGGACCCAACCCCTGTGTTGAGTCCCCTAAGTCAAATGCACATGATGCAAATAAGCGTTCCTACTAGGGATCCGGCATGAGGTTTTGTTATTCTAGGTTTAAACCTGGGGTTTTGTTCTAGACTAGGCTTACCCGAGCGAACAGCTCGAGCCGAGGTTGGGGCAGCGTACCGGGAATACACAAGCTTCACCGGCTTTGCAACTTATCCGTACCTCGTTCTAAAATTTGGATATGACTCTAACAG
>MDKI01033547.1:0-10061 GCA_005239505.1 Nicotiana paniculata
TTAGGGCTGATTGTATGCGAGCATATCATGCATTAGATATCCTGTTCCTTAGGTCCATGTTTATTGCTTCAGCATCTTGTTATGGCATTATCATTTATCATATAGAAATCATGCTCTAGGATTAATCGTTAATATAAGCATGTTATTCATGTAAACCAGTTATAATATCGCTGTAATATTGTGATACGCCTAGGAATCATGCTTAGGATAATAATGCGCTAATAAAAAAGTCATCCTCATACTTGCTGCATAGCATGTTCAAGTACTGTGACTTTATGCATTTAGAAATCCTGCCTAGGATTTCTTTATACTACCCATTCTGCGTCTCTATGTGTGCATATTAGATATCATGTCTTAGGACCTCATCAACACCTAGTTTAACTACCGATTTCATGAAAAAGGCCCTAAAAATAATTTCACCAAGTTTCCAAACAATTAGTAATAGTTCTGTATTTTGCAACACCTAAGTGCAGCATGTTTAGGCAAACTAACTTGTAACAGATTCTTTAATAATCTGGATAATTAATGGATGTTGTCATACGCTTAGGCAGGCTTTAGGTGTTAAATTTATTAAAAATGGAAGCATACTCCTTATATATGCTTCTTGACTATTAATGGTTATAATCAGTAAGAAACTGATAAAATTCATCTTCTGAAATCAGTAATAAGGCTGCCTCACTATTGCATTCTCACCTAGATATCATGCCTTAGGTTTTGAATTTAATAAGGCCTTACTTGTGTTTGAGTCATTTTATTTATGTGCATAATATGTGGAGGAGTACTTGGGCCTCGTATCTGCTCCTATTTTTATTCCCTTGATCTGAAGTCCTAATTGTTATTGTTTGTCACTTAGAATCTTGTCCTTTTAAACCTAGGGGTCAACCTAGTACTTCATGTTAGGATAATAGTCCTAGCCTCCTCCAGGACTGATAGGGTGGGACGGGTAATAGCACGCAACAAAGCCCGTGACCAACACACTCTTTAATTACCTTCGCGGGGTGGGAAGGGTGGAATATGGATATGATGACCGGTGCGCTAATACCACGTGTAGCCCCTCTTCTAGGAGTGATTACCGGGTATTGCATTGATGTGATCCATATTATTATAAACTTAGGAAACCTGTATATGCTAGTTCGTAATCATCTCTACTATTTTGTTAACATCTTCATGCTTAAGATTTAAATCTCCTCTTATTTGAGCCTTTACTTGTTATTTGCTAGTTGTACAAATTCACGAAACCATTTGGCCGGGAACCACACTTGTGGATCCTGAGGGGTGCCTAACACCTTCCCCTTAGGATAATTTCAAGCCCTTACCCAAATCTATGGTTAGCAACGTAGTTATAATTGAACCCCGTAGGTTCCCTAACGCACCGTTAAAATCGTTAGGTGGAAACTCTTCAAAATTTTCAAACCCCTTTCCCAAAAAAGAAAGAGTTGTCCCAACCAATGTCATAAACCCGATATTCCGAGAGGAAAAAAATGGGGCACGACAGCATGGCGACTCTGCTAGGAATATCCAGGCTTTTACCATTTCAAATTGTTTCGTGAATTTATGTATTTATTTTAAATATTTGCACCCTTTCCTATTCCCTTTGCACGAAATTAATTGTTTACTTCGGGTATTTACTTTTCTTCAAAAACGTAACTTACATGCCTCTTTGTATCCTTTTGTAACTGCTTTAAATCATTACTACCATTTTTACCGCTTTCTTTAACGTGCAAATACGTGACAACTTGTTTTAATAATTATTGCATAAATCATGCTCATAATTCATACTCCACTCGTGCCAAAAAAAATACTATAGCAACGTTTGATAAGTGGTTGCGCCCTACCTATATTATCACCCACTAAATTTGGAAAGGCTTATTTGCGGTAAAACTAGTCGATCAGTGGTGCAGTCGACGGTTCTATGCCTTTCCCCCTTGAGTTGTCCGCTCGAGGGTACCAGTCTAAAACCCCTATAGAAACCTTACTCCGTTATGTTGTTTCATGCATCATGGTCAAACCTAGTCAAGCTAAAGTGTCATCCGCACGATAGCTTTTAAGATAGCCTTATCCAAAAGTCCACCGGGTTTCCTTAAACCCAAACGGACGCCCTCACATTCTGTGCATTTATTTGGAGAACTAAATGCTTCCTGATAACTATCAATGATAAATAGTCAAGTCCGGTGGGGGTAAGGGCCTAACTTATTTGCTTTGCAGAAAAAAAAAAATGAGGCACGAAGTCACCAAATTCGGCATGGTCTCCAACATCCACCCAAAACTGTTGAGTTGGTGGAAGGATCTGCACTCTAGCGACAAAGCTATCGTCAGGAAACACTTGGGTAATCTACCATCTCTTTTGGAAATCCAGCCTAACAAAATGATAGTAGAGGCTACTACCCTATTTTGGGATCGTGAAAGATCCGTGTTCCGCTTTGGGAATGTCGAAATGGCGCCATTGATAGAAGAGATAGGAGGGCTAGCTAACCTAGTATGGGAAACTCTGGGGTTATTGATTCCTGATTACGGCACAGGTAAAAGTTTCCTCAAAATGATGGGTCTGAAAAAGGACGCGGAACTGGTATGTTTGGAGTATTCGTACGTTCCTTTTGACTACTTGTACGAAAGGTATGGCTATAGCAAATCATACTGTACCTACCATGACGAGTTTGCTATCATCTCTCTGGGACACGTCCATCACCGAGTGTTCGTGTTTATGGTTTGCTTTTTGGATTTGATCGTGTTCCCGATGAAGAAGGGAAGGATCCATACCAGGCTAGCCATGGTAACTAAGACCATAATGAAAGGGGTAAATGGGCAATATTTCAACATTGTGCCCATGATCGTTGCAGACATATATTGGGCCTTAGAAAGGTGTCAACAAGGAGCAAAGCATTTCGAAGGTTGCAATTTATTACTTCAACTCTGGCTCGTGGAACATCTCCAAAAAGGCGAATATCGACAGGACATCCACCACCAAATGTGGGATGACCACATCGCTTTCCATCACCCAAAGCGAATGAACTATATCCCTGACATGTTCGCTCAGCCTGAAAATGCTGAAGGATGGGTTGAGCTTTTTGATAACCTGACTGAAGAACAGGTTCAATGGATGTTTGAATGGTTTCCAACGGATGAGTTCATCATTAGATCCTGAAACGCATCATTTCTGATACTAATTGGAAAAAGGGGGACATACCCTTACGTCCCTCTTCGAGTTATGAGGCAAGCAGGAAGGAAGCAAGTCATCACTAGGGTCAAAAAGATGAGCCATCTTCGAGCTGACTTTCAAAAAAATGACAGTCCTCACAAGTGCCAAGCTTAGCACCCGTGGCACTGCAAGGTTATACTGGAGAAAGACACCATCGAGCCAGATAGGTATCACGCCGGTTATACCCCTTTCTATCTTGGTTGGTTAGAAGAGGATCTGGGTGGTCAGAGCAAGCCGGGGTACGTCCGAGGTCACAGGGTTATAGATGAAAGGGCTAAAACACAAGTCAAGTTCAACCAGCTGCGCAAAAGAATCCGGGAAAATAAGGATGATCACCACAAAATACATGAGTCCAACAAAAGACTTATCGAGGAATGGAAGGACATGGCTATCTGTGCCAACAAGAGGCTGGGGTACTTGGAACGAGGTATAATCGATTTGGAAGAAAAGTTCATCAAAAGAGTTGAAGATTGTCAAAAGCCTGAGGGAGTTGTTGGGGGATACCTAGCCAGAACTTACCTGTTGTTGTGATTTCGCGAGCTAGGAAAGATACTCGAAGGAAGCAAGAATGCCGAATCTGGGGAAGGTCTTTCTGGGACCAAGTAGATAGGAATGTCTTTATTTTTCTATCAATTTAATAAGGCCAATGGCCATTAGTGACTTTTATTTCTATCATTTTGGGATTTGTCTATTTTTATTATCAATAAAATGAGGCATTTAGCATTATAAGTTCTCCAAATCAATTTGTCGCTAGGCCTACCTTGGGCACAAAGAGGTCCCCAACACGCTTTCATTTCTGCATTATGTGTTTAAATACTGCAATACTCTTTTCATGATCCTCACTGACTTGGTTACCTTTTTTTTTATTTTTCTTACTCCCCTCCCCAAAAGGTTAGTTCGTGCATTCTGGCATCATCAGCCTATTGCACCAGATCCAAGGGCCCTCCACCTACTTCTCCCCCTAGTCCTCCTAAGGGAAAAAATAAAGGCAAAAGTAAGATGGAAGAGTCCAGCGGGATCAGAAAGGAGACTGTGATAGAACGGGTAGAGGCCACTGATGGCCGAGGTATTCAGATCCTGCATGAGACCATGTCACCACTTGAATAGAAATTGCTGAAGTTTCAGGAAGAACTCGATCAAGTCCGGAATCTTGCCAATTTGTCATTTTTCCTCAACATCGCTGACGTCAACCTTCCAAATGCTCAAAACCCCGCACCTCCACAAAATATCCCAAGACAACAAAATAATCTCGCACCTCACCATCACACCATTCCCCCAAAGAACCAAACTCTCCCTATGTAGTGCAATGCTTGCCACACCTCAAATAACACTCAACTACTCATCCCAGAACGCCAAAACCCCCACAAAAGACCATTTCCACAACTATAACAATCCCATCTATGTGGAAACCATGACGCACTCCACTCCGCCTATCCCACAGGCATCCGAGTCTGACAAAAAGGATTTACTTATGAGGAACCTGGCCGAAGAGCTTAGGAAACTGACCAGCCAAGTCCAGGGTGTTGAAGGAACCAAGGGAATTGAAGGGTTAAATTATGAAGATCTTTGTATCCAACCTGATGTTGAACTGCCCAAGGGGTACAAACCTCCAAAGTTCGAAATGTTTGACGGTACTGGTGATCCGAGAGTCCATCTGAGGACCTATTGCGACAAACTGGTTGGCGTAGAAAAGGATGAAAGAATCCGCATGAAGCTGCTCATGAGGAGTTTGAAGGGAGACGCACTGTCTTGGTATATCAGCCAAGACCCCAAGAAATGGTCAAACTGGGTAAGCACGGCATCTGATTTCATGGACAGGTTTAGATTCAACACAGAGAACGCACCGGATGTGTTCTACATTCAAAATTTGAAGAAGAAACCTACAAAAACTTTTCGAGAGTATGCTACTCGCCAGAGGTCCGAAGCCGCTAAAGTCAGACCTGCTCTAGAGGAAGAATAGATGAACAAGTTCTTTGTCCGGCTCAGGACCCACAGTATTATGAATGGTTAATGATGGTTGAAGGCCACAAGTTCTCTAACATCATCAAATTGTGTGAGCGGATTGAAGAAGGTATTAAAAATGGTAGGGTTACAAATTTTGAAGCATTGCAAGCCACTAACAAGGCTCTACAGTCCAGTGGTGTGTCTAAGAAGAGAGATGTGGGAGCCATAATTGTTACACAAAGGACCAAGTCCGCACTCAAATACCAAACCTATCTGACACCTCCACTCAAATATCATCCAACCCCGAATTACCAAGCACCCTCACCAAATTACAAAACTCCACCACCTTCTTACCAAGCTCCACCACCCACATATCAACCTGCTTCGCCCAAATATCCATAACCCGCTCCTGTCTACCACACTTATAATTCCCAGCCATCCCATTACCAATCACCCCCTTCACGCCAAAACTTCCCTAGAAATTGTCCCAATTTTGATAGCCGCCCTCCAAAGCAATACAGCGCCATAGCCGAGCCCATTGACCAGCTGTATGAAAAACTCAAAGCTGCTGGTTATGTCACACCTATCTCTGCTGCCACCCCTGAGAACCCTTCTCAGTGGGTTAACCTAAACAAATCATGTGCATACTATTCCGGCATGAAGGGACACACCAGCGAAGAATGACTTTCTCTGAAGGACAAAATACAGGCTCTCATTGACAACAAGATTATTGTGGCAAAGGACCCCGCTCCAAACGTTCGCGACAATCCTCTGCCAGACCATAAGGGTAGAGGTATCCATGTGATTGAAATAGAAGATGATTGGGATCCCAAGGGGTCAATCGGGGTTATCGCAGAAGGCGATGACCCAAAGAAACCCGCAGTCACTCTCAAACCGATCATAGTCAAGATTCATCCATCTGAGGCCGCTGAGGTGAATATGTCTATACCATTTGAGCTTGAAGAAGCACCACCTGCAAAGTCACTACTTCCAATTGAAGTTGAATTTGTATCTCCAGCAAATGCACCAGCTTCATTCGAGGTCGCAGTCTTGCCACCCCGAACACACATTCCGTTTGAAGTAAAGATGGATGCACCAATGCCGGTGGAAATGTCAACCACGACACCCTTCTATTCAAATGCTATCCCTTGGGACTACGCACCCGAGGCGAGAAGGAAAGGCAAGGTCAGGTCTGAGGAAGCTATCGCAGCACAGGGTATGACGAGAACGGGTAGGATCTACACCTCTGAGCATCTAGCCGAGTCAAGCAAGCAGGCTGCCAACCGGCCTCCCCTTACCGAAACAGGTCCCGATGACCTTTGGAGAAAGGTACAGGCTAAGGAGTATTCCTTTATCGACCAGCTGAACAAGACACCGTCACAAATATCCATCCTCTCTCTGCTGCAGAATTCTGAAACACACAGAAATGCTTTGTTGAAAGTGTTGAGTGAAGCATATGTGCCAAACAACATCACCAGTGGGGAAATGGCCAATATGGTAGGCCAGGTACTAGAGAATCATAAAATCACTTTTCATGAGGATGAGCTACCACCTGACGGATTGGGGCACAACAAAGCACTGCACATCACCGTGCAATGCGAAGATCATTTCATCACAAGAATCTTGATCGATGGAGGTTCCAGTCTTAACATTTGTCCGTTGATAACACTCAAGAAATTGGGTAAAGGGCTACATTAGATAAGGGATGGGGCGATCAATGTGAAAGACTTTGACGGTTCTCAGAGGTCCACCATAGGGGAGATCAGTCTATGTCTAGAGATGAGACCGACTTGGTTCGAAGTGGAGTTCTAGGTGATAGATGTTCTGGCATCCTACAACTTGTTGTTGGGACGACCCTGGATTCATGCTGCTGGGGCCGTAGCATCAACACTACATTAGGTGGTAAAATTCAAGTGGAACCACCAAGAGGTGATTATTCATGGTGACGGTAGCAACCCCATTTATAGTCGTCAAACTATTCCAGTGATTGACAGAAAAAGGAAGATAGGCGGAGGAACTTACCACCACATTGCACGGGTCAATGCTATCAACAAAGACAAATGGTGGGACAACAAGATTGAGAGCATCCTGAGCTGGAGAGGATATGAGCCAGGCAAAGGGCTCGGTAAAAACCTCCAAGGGATCACGAAGCCCATAAAGCTCAAGAAGCATGGCACCACTTTCGGTCTGGGGTATAAGTACACTTGGCAGGAATTCAAAGACTGGTCGCCACCTTGGCATGGTCCCTATTACCCTTTGGAGCAGCCGATACCTCATCTTGAGCAGACTTTCAAGCAGGCCGACACAAGTTACGGTTCAGACGAGGAAGAAGCACTTGCAGAAATGAAGAGTTTGTTCCTAGAGGATGATGATATGGATTATTGTGTTGTTCTCGAGGGGGAGGGGGAGGAAGGACCTTCCATACAGATTGTAATCTAGGAGGCATATCTCAAGAACTGGTCTATCAAGACAACCAAAGCCCGACAAGCCTCGGGGTAGCAAGGCTAAAACAAGCATTATTTACTGTTTTATTTACTAAATGATTTTCCTTTTCCTACATTTTTCAATTTCCGCAATAAAGATCTTCAATGTTCAAAACAGTTATTCAATCTATCAAAGCATCTTATAAATTTCTCTAACGGATCTGATATTTATTGCTATTGTTTTCTCTCATTACTTTATTTATACAGCATTACTATTACTTGTCTTGATGAACTGATGACTGTGACATGCAATGAGACAACGCAACAAACGGACATTGCTTCAGATAAAGACGACATACCTGACGAGATTGTCAAAGAAGTTGAGAACTTTGACAACAGACCTAAGTCCAACCTGGATGAGACTGAAGTTATCAACCTGGGAGATTCAGAAAACATCAAGAAGATACTAAGACAGATGATACAAAGGCACAACCAATGGCATGAAAACTTATCATTCGTTCTACTGGGGTACCGCACCACTGTCCGCACATCAACAGGGGCAACTCCCTATATGCTAGTTTATGGTACAGAGGCTGTAATTCCTGCCGAAGTGGAGATTCCATCTCTAAGAATTATACAGGAAGCTGAGCTCAGCGATGCAGGATGGGTAAGAAGCCGTTAAGAGCAACTAGCCCTCATAGACGGGAAGAGAATGAATGCAGTATGTCATGGTCAACTATATCAGAATAGAATGGGCAGGGCCTTCAACAAGAAAGTCAAGCCGAGACGATTCACACCAGGGCAGTTGGTGTTAAAGAAAATCTTTTCGTATCAAGATGAAGCAAATGGGAAGTTCTTTCCCAATGGCAAGGTCCGTACATGGTTCATAGAGTGCTGACAGGAGGAGCACTCATACTTGCAGAAATGGACGGAGAACTTTTGCCGAAACCGATCAATTCAGATGTAGTCAAGCGCTACTATGTGTAATTGTTGATGTTTCCACAAATGATGTAATTTGAACTACGCCTGACCTGATTCCCGTTTAAGAGGGGATACGTAGGCAGCCCTATGGGTTTGGTCACAATTCAATAAGAATTTATTTTTTCCCCGCAATTGGAAACTAGGGAAGAATTTTGAGGATGGCCCTCAAAATTCCGAAGCGAGCAGCAGTCCACAAGCATTCACCCAGCCAACTGGGGTAGAATTTTGAGGAAGACCCTCAAAATTCTGAAGCAAGTTCAGCCAATCGTCGCGCGAGTAGCACTCAAAGGTGTCCATCCACCAAACTAGGGCAGAATTTTGAGGACCCTCAAAATTCCGCAGCAGAAGAGGTTGCAATGTCTCAAGCCGTGTCATGTCGTCGGTTCATCTAAAACTATTTTAGATTATATGCTTATATTATACTTTTACAAAATCATGCATATTTATTTTTGAAATAGCTTGTTTAGCAAACGCTACCCCAATGACACAGACAATATCATCATGATCAAGCAAACAAGCCAAGCAGGGCCAGCAGGAATGCGAATTAACCTTTCCCCTTTACAAAACTCATGATCTTTCTTTGGATGCAGACACAAAATTGCAAAAAGCCCTGAAATATATTATCCGCTCCAAGGACAGACATCGTTCCTCAAACTCGTCACACCAACACTTATTATCATCACAAACAATGCTTCATTATCACAATGCTCTATCGCAATTTAACACCAGCTAAGATTTTTTGTCGTCCTTCCTCACATATTGCATAAGGCTACCTTTCTGCCTTCCGAGGTTAAAAGCTACCTCCATCTGCATTCACATATTGCATAAGGCTAAATTTCTGCCTTCCGAGGTTAAACGCTACCTCCATCTGCATTTGCATATTTGCATAAGGCTACCTTTCTGCCTTCCGAGGTTAAACGCTACCTCCATCTGCATTTGCATATTTTCATAAGGCTACCTTTCTGCCTTTCGAGGTTAAATGCTACCTCCATCTGCATTCATATATTTGCATAAGGCTACCTTTTTTCCTTCCGAGACTAAACGCTACCTCCATCTGAATTCGCATATTTGCATAAGGCTACCTTTCTGCCTTCCGAGACTAAGCATTGTCTCTATCTGCATTCGCATATTGCATAAGGCTACCTTTCTGCCTTCTGAGGCTAAACAACGTCTCCATCTGCATTCGCATATTGCATAAGGCTACCTTTCTGGCTTCTGAGACTAAACAATGTCTCCATCTGCATCTATTCTTGCATAAGGCTACCTTTCTGCCTTCCGAGGCTAAACGCTCCCTCCCATTTACTTTTCAAGGAAATCACTGTCTCTAACATTATTTACTGCTCTTCCCTTTTGGGCTAAGCTATGCCCCTTTAATTCGCAGGACTAAGCTCTGTCTTATCAACATCATACTATTGCATCTTCATGGGCTGAAATATCGCCAACTTATCCAAAGGTCTCATTGTTGGTTGATTTCCCAATGCACACGCAAGTGTACGTGGTCGACAAGTAATATAGGA
>ML362576.1:0-31296 GCA_005239505.1 Nicotiana paniculata
GGTATATAATGCTTAAAATCATGAATTCTAGCCACACATCAAGGATGAATTATGCAGTGCATGGTGCTGATTCAGCAAAGGTACGCAGTTGTGTTCTGGTGTATCGTGTGGTAGTTGATACGGTGTTCATATATTAGAAACAGGCCTGGCAGAGAACTTCAAGTGTTGGAACTGGGTTCTGAGCTTATTGTATGGATAAAAGAGGATATCTTCAGATTTGATCAAGCTAATGTGCTCAGTTGGGTTGTGGTAGCACGGACAGGTGTGTGAGGTGTTAAATAGTGATTTCAGATAACTCCAGAGCAGTTCCTAGCACGTTCGAGGACGAACGTCAGTTTAAGTGGGGGAAAATGTAATGACCCGACCGGTTGTTTTGAGCTCTAGCGCGTCGTTCAGCGTTGAAGTCATGAACAACTCTAATTCAGGTGTTATGACTCGTGGGCATGGTCGGAATGGAATTTCGGGAAGTTCGGAGTCAAATTGGAAAGAAAATTCTCATTTCAGAAGCTTTAAGTTGGAGAAATTGACTAAGATTGAAATTTTGAGTAAACGACCTCTGAATTAGGATTTGAAGGTTCCAGCAGGTTTGTATGATGATTTAGGATTTGGGCGTATGTCTGGATCGGGCTTTGGATAACCCGGGAGCGTTTCGGCGCATATTATGGAAGATAGCATTTTAGAAGAATTTCATAAGTTTGGGCTTTAAGGCATTTCAGTGTTATAGATGTCCGTTTGGGATTCTGAGTCTGGGAATAGCTTCTTATGGTGATTCTGGAGTTGGAAGCGTGATCAGAAGTGAATTCGGATGTCCGTAGGTCATTTTGAATTCATTTGGCTAAAGATAGGAATTTGAAGATTTTTTAGAAATCCGACAGGAAGTGGAAATTTTAATATCGGCCTGGGCAGTGTATTTTTATAACCGAGCACTTGGCTCATTTTCTCCTATTTTCTTTTGGTTTGGGCGATTGTGAGGAGCTTCAAGAGGGGATTTTCATCAAGCATCACAAGGTAAGTGATTCATTCCCATTCCTAAGTTAAATATGTGATCTTGCATGGAATTAGATGTGGAAATTAGTAGGAAATTGGGATTTTTGGAGAAAAAACCTAGAAATTGTATTTTGGGTTTCTACCACGAATTTGATAATGGAATTTAGAGTAAATTGTATATTTGAGCTAGTAAGGCTATGGGTAGAGTTTATCTTCGAGAAATTTCGGAACCCGTGCATGTGGGCCCGATGGCGTTTTGGTCAATTCCTTGAGCGGAGATAGGAGTTTATACAATTTGAATTGTTAGCAAATATTCGAGTATATTTTCATTGCTTTGCCCGTTATTTGGTAGTTTTGGGGCGTTGCGCATCAATTGGAGTCGTCGGAAGGGCTTGGGAGCCGGTTATGGAAATTTCGGAGCGAGGTAAGTCTCCTTTCTAACTTTGTGAGGGGGAATTGTCCCCATAGGTGAACAAATTAAATACGTTCTACTATCTGCAGGGGCTACGTACGCACGAGGTGACGGAAATCCGTGCGTAGCTACTATTATGCCATGTCCGGGTAGTCTAGGACCCACTAGCATGATTTACTTGTCGTATTTGTGACCTTGTCAATAAAATATCATGTGATCCTGCAAATAATATTAGACATATAATGCTATTGAATTGGTAATTTATTTCCTAAGAAGGCTAGAGTGTACCTTTCTTAATCATTTAGAAAGAGAATTGATTCCTCCGTGGATAATTGTAATCCTGATAAGGTTATATTATTGAATATTATTAAACTTGACAAATGAGTTTCAAAACTAAAATTTAAATTCTATTTTTCGTGTTCCTTTAAGAAGAATTTTACCACTTTCCTGGGTAACTGCTTTCTTGATAAAAATGTGGACTTATTATGTGAATATGTGTATCTATGGGTGACTGAGTCGCGTGTATGATTCGCGAGCAGGATAATCCTGTATTTATGTATAACCGCGTCGCATGATCGATTCATGAGCGGGGCAGATAGATGCATCTATGGTTCGAGCCGTTCGACCCTCGGCAGTGCACAATTTATTATTGTTGGTCTGCGCCGTCGACCCTCGGAATTTTTCTTGCGCATGATTATTGCTGCGTATTTCCTATGATTTATACATGTTCACTACCTCTCTGAGGTTAGGCGGGATACTTACTGAGTACACGTTGTTTTTCGTACTCATGCTACACTTATTGTGCATTTTTATTGCACAAGTACCTTCGTAGCAATATGGCTGACTTGGAGACTTAGACGAGCTGCATCACTCGGAGACGACCCGCAGTCGGCAGAGTCTTCCTCTATGTATTGTATTTTCATTTTCATTCCTTGTCCAATTTGTATTTCGGACAAGCTTGGGATGTATTTTATAAATAGAATATTAAACTGTCGTATTTACTTAGCGAATTTTATTTAGTTATCATGTAATAAAGTGAAAAGTAATGATTTCAAAAATGGTAAAACAGGAAATTTAACTTAACTATTTAATGATTGGCTTGCCTGACAATGGTGTCCGACGCCATCACGGGATTTTGGGTCGTGACAACAACTAAAGCATGTGACAATCAAGTTGTGCAAGTAAAACAATTAAAGGCAAGTAGAAAATAAGCATGGAGTCATGAAAGGGACGAACAATTTAATACAAGAATAATTAAATGACAAATAACAATTACGGCATAGAAGTCAAATAAAGCATGTAACAACTAAGGCATGGAACAAGATAATTCATGAAACAACGAGAAACATGGAAGCAAATATCTTGACGGCGTATATACACTCGTCACCTCGCACAACAATTTTCTCACATAATCCACACGACTCATAGTTCAAAAATTCCTAATTCCCTCAAGTCAATGTTAGATCCAACACTTACCTCACTCCGTAATAAAATAAAAGCTCATCCGAGACCTTTCCTCTAGAATTAGAATCCAAACCAATCAAATCTTACCAAATATAGTTCAAACAATTCAAAAAAGCTTTAGATACAACCCACAAGTGAAAATGATTCAATCTTTAATGATTTTGGAAAAAAATCAACAAAAGTCAACCTCGAGCTCGCTTGGTCAAAACCCAAGATTCGGACAAAACCTAATTACCCATTCATCCCCGTGCCCAATTATGTAATTAGTTTCGAATCCGACCTCAATTTGAGGTCTAAATCTCAAATTTTCAAAATCCCCTATTTCTACCTAAATCCCTAATTTCTACCATGAAAAAGCACAGATTAAAGGTTAAAAATCAATGGGTGTTTGTGGAAATAGAAGAAAACAAGTTAAAATCTACCAACCTATGAAGTTGGGATAAATATTCTCTTCAAAGTCTCCTCTAGGCCAAGCTCAAACCTGTATATGGTGAAAAATGGGTCAAATCCCGACTTCGGGATATTTAAGTCACTAAGCGTCAGGCCTTCTTCACGCTCGCGGAGGGACTGATGCAATCGTGAAGAGCAGCGACCCAAGTGGCATTCGCGTTCGCGAGGGGCTACACACGTTCGTGAGCCTGGGCTCGCGTTCGTAGAAGAAAAACCACCCTAGCCCAAGTTACCATTCGCGATCACGAAGAACTAAACACCAAACATAAAAAAACCAACTGAAGCTACAACCTCTAAGTCCAAAAATTACCCGTAGCCTATAAAAAACTCACCCGAGCCATCGGGCTCCAAACCAAACATGCACACAAGTGTAATAACATCATATGAACTCTCTCGCATGATCAAAAACAAAAAACACACCTAAAACTACGAATCAAACATCAAGATGCATAAAATTTTCAAAGAAACTTAAGAACTTTCATATTCACAACCGATCGTCCGATTCATGTCAAATCAACTCCGTTTTGCACCAAAATTTGTAGACAAGTTAATAATTGTAAAATAAACCTATACGGAGTCCCGGAACCGAAATTCGAACATGGTAACTATAAAGTCAACGTACAGTCAAACTTCAGAATTCTTTAAACCTTCAAATTACTAGTTTTCAAAAAAGCGCGTCAAAATAAGTTAGGGCCTTACGAATTCAATTTCGGGCATACGCCCAAGTCTCAAATTACGATATGGACCTACCAATGTCGTCAAAATTACAATCCGACCCGTTTATAAAAAATGTTGACCGTAGTCAACTCAAATAGTTTTTAAGGCAAAAATTCACGCTTTCTTCAAAAAAGATTCACATAAAGACTTTCCGAAATAAGACATAGACTACGCACGCAAATCAAGAAACACTGAACGGAACTAATCGAGGTCTCGAAAATATAGAAATAAAGGCTAAAACTCAAAATGATCTATTGGGCCATCACATTCTCCACCTCTAAAACAAACATTGATCCTCGAGCGAACATAGAAAGGTACTGGACTGGTGAAAAGGTGTGGGTATCTACTCAGCATGTTAAACTCGGACTTACACGTGGCTGCTTCGATCGACTGGCCTTTCCACTACACTCTAACAGAAGGATAACTCTTAGACTTCAACTTCTGGACTTGCCGTGCTAGAATGGCCACCGGCTCTTCCTCGTAAGTCAAGTCCTTGTCCAATTGGACTGAGCTGTAATCTAATACATGGGACAGGACAAATCACCATGATACTTTCGGAGATGAAGACATGGAACACCGGGTGAATTGCTGATAAGCTAGGTGGCAATGCAAGCTTGTAGGCCACCTCACCAGCTCTGTCAAGAATCTCAAAGGGTATGATATACCTAGGGCTCAATTTTCCCTTCTTTTCAAACCTCATCACACCCTTCATGGGTGCAACCTGGGGAAAACCCCTCTCTCCAACCATGAATGCAACATCACGAACTCTACGAGCGACATAATTCTTCTGCCAAGATTTAGTTGTGCGAAGTTGATCCTGAATCATCTTGACATTTTCCAAGGCATCCTGATCCAAATCGGAACCTAATAATCGAGTCTCTCCAGGCTCAAACCAACCAACTAGCAAACAACACCCCTCCCATATAATGCCTCATAGGGAGCCATATGAGTACTCGATTGGTGGTTGTTGTTGTTGGAAACTCCGCAAGCGGCAAGAACTGATCCCAAGAAACCCAAAAATCCATAACGCATGCACGAAGCATATCCCCCAATATCTAAATGATGCGCTCGGAATGTCCGTTTGTCTAGGGGTGAAATGTTGTACTCAACTCGACCTGTATGCCTAACTCACGTTGTACGACCCTCCAGAAGTGCGCTGTGAATTGCGTCCTCGATTAGAAATGATGGACACCGGCATACCGTGAAGGAGAATGATCTCGTGAATATTGATCTCTGCCAACAACACTGAAGAATAGGTAACTGCTACTGGAATGAAATGTGCCGACTTGGTCGACCTGTCCACAATGACCCATACTGCGTCGAATTTCTTTGAAGTTTGTGGGAGCCCAACAACAGAATGCATGGTAATACGCTCCCACTTCCACTCGGTAATCTCAAGCTTCTGAAGCAAACCGTCAGGCCTCTAATGCTCATACTTTACCTGGTGACAATTCAAACACCGAGCCACATATAAAACTATATCCTTTTCCATTTTTCTCCACCAATAATGCTGCCTCAAATCCTGATACATCTTGGAGGCACCCGGATGAATGAAATATTGTGAACCGTGGTCCCCCTCAAGAATCAACTCACGAAGCCCATCCACGTTGTACACACAAATCTGACCATGCATCCGCAACACGCCATCATCTCCAATAGTAACCTACTTGGCACTACCGTTCCACACTATGTCCTTAAGGACAAGAAAATAGGGGTCGTCATACTGACACTCTCTGATGCACTCATAGAAAGAAAACAGAGAGACCGTGCAAGCTAGAACCCCACTAGGCTCCGAAACATCTAATCTCACGAACTGATTGGCCAAGGCCTGAGCATCTAATGCTAGAGGTCTCTCACCAACTGGAATATTCGCAAGGCTACCCATACTCACAACCTTTCTACTCAAGGCATCGGCCACCACATTGGTCTTCACGGGATGATACAAAATGGTAATATCATGATCTTTCAACAGTTCCAACCACCTTCGCTGCCTCAAGTTGAGATCTTTTTGCTTGAACAAATATTGTAGACTCCGATGATCCGTGAATACCTTACACGACACGCCATAGAGGTAATGCCTCCAAATCTTTAGTGCATGAACAATGACTGCCAACTCTAAGTCATGAACATGGTAATTCTTCTCATGAACCTTCAACTGTCACGACGCATATGCAATCATCCCAGCCATCCTACATCAATACTGCACCGATTCCAATATGCAATGCGTCATAATACACCGCGTAGGATCTTGAACCTATTGGCAACATCAACACTAGGACTCAAGGCAGTCTTGAGCTTCTGAAAGCTCAACTCACACTCATCAGACCACCTGAATGGAGCACCCTTCTAGGTCAATCTAGTTAGTGGGGCTACAATGGAATGAAAACCCATCCACGAACTGGCAATAATAACCCGCCAAACCCAAGAAACTCTGAATCTCTGTAGCTAAAGCAAGTCTAGGCCAGTTCTGAACTGCCTCAATCTTCTTAGGATCAACTTTAGTGCCCTCGGCAGATACAATGTGCCCCAAAAAGGCAACCGAGTCCAACAAAAATTTACACTTTGAAACCTTGGCATATCACTAACTATCTATCAGAAAATGAAGTACAATCGAAAGATGCTGCTTATGCTCCTCTCGTTTGCGGGAGTAGATCAAGATATCATCAATGAATACGATCACAAAAGAATCCCAACCTTAGAGTCATGATGTCGCCTAACATCTACCTACTAGGCAAGCCGACGCTAATAAAAAAATTAAGTTATTTTAACAACTGAACACAAAATATTACCAATGATAACGATATAAATCTGAAGTAGAGTAAAATAATACCGAACACCAAAGTCTAAATATAACCCAGAACCTACAGTCACGAGTACGTGAATATTTAAAGTGCTACAAACAAGGTCTGAACAAAATACACTGTTTTGAAACTCGATAGAACAGCAAGGATAGAAGGGAAGGGAACCTCAGGACTGCAAACGATGTGCAGCTAAACCTCAAGTCTCCGCCAGTAGCTAAATCTGGGCGACCTCATTGAACGCTGCCAGGGCCAACTACGGTATCTTCACAAGAAGTGCAGAGTCTAGTATGAGTACAACCGACCCCATGTACTCTGTAAGTGTCAAGCCTAACTTAATGAAAAGGCTAAAGCGGGCTACTTATAATAACCTGTACGCAATAATAACAATAACAAAAAAGAAAAACAGGAAATGGAAGTAAAGCAATTAACTTGTGAAAATGAACTCAAACCTCACTATCAAAAAGCCCAAAATAACAAGTCACGTAATCTCATATAAAAATGTCGAAGTCAACTCAACAATAACAACATGTACAACACACACAATCCGTTGCGGCACACAATCCGATCTCACCATATCATCATTTATCAATATCAAATACCACATATACAATCCGTTGTGGCACGCAACCCGATCCCACCATATCATCATTTATTAATATCAAGTACCAAGTATGTTGCGACACCCAACCCGATCCTACCATATCATCATTTATCAATATCATAATCCGTCCTTATTCCACCATTTCAATTTATTATCTATCAATTTCTGTTGTGGCGTGCAACCCGCTCCCCAAACAATTTCGATTAACACAAACAATCCAATAACTTAATTTAAAAGAATTTCTACATCAAAAAAGTAGGTACAAGGCAATAAAGGGCCACATAATAATCAAACAATCTTTAAAATTCGAAGTTTCTACTTTACAAGTTTATCGGTGTCTAGAAAACTCAACAACTCACGCAAATGAAACTACAACCTAGAATGCAACAAATATACAAAAATAACGGGACAAGTAAAGCATGTGACAATCAAGGTGTGCAAGTAAAACAATTAAAAGACAACTAGCAAATAAGCATGGAGTCATGGAAGGGACGAACAATTTAATCCAAGAATAATTAAATGATAAATAACAATTACGACATAAAATTCAAATAAAGCATGTAACAATTAAGGCGTGGAACAACATAATTCATGAAATAACGAGAAACATGGAAGCAAATATCTTGACGACGTATATACACTTGTAACCTTGCATAACCATTTTATCACATAATCCACACGACACATAGTTCAAAAATTCCTAATTCCCTCAAGTCAAGGTTAGATCCAATACTTACCTCACTCTACAATAAAATCAAATCTGAACCGGGCTTATCCTCTAGAATTAGCCTCCAAACCAATCAAATCTAACCAAATATAGTTCAAACAATTCAAAATAAGCTTTAGAAACTACAAACAAGTGAAAAAGATTCAATCATTAATGATTTTGAAAAAAGTCAACCCCTAGTCCGCTTGTTCAAAATCCAAGATTCGGACCATAACATGATTACCCTTCACCCCCGAGCTCGATTATGTGATTAATTTTGAAATCCGACCTCAATTTGAGGTCTAAATCACAATTTCTCAAAATCCCCAATTTCTACCTAAATCCCTAATTTCTACCATGGAAAAGCATAGATTAAAAATCAATGGGTGTTTGTGAAAATGAAAGAAAACAAGTTAATATTTACTAAACTATGAAGTTGGGATGAGAACTCTCTTCAAAATCGCCTCTAGGCCGACCTCAAACTTGGAAATGATGAAAACGGGTTAAATCCTGACTTTGGGATATTTAGTTCACTGGGCGTCAGGCCTTTTTCGCGTTAGAAAAGGGTCTGACGCGATCGCGAAGTGCAGCGACCCAAGTGGCCTTCGCGTTTGCGAGCCAAAGCTCGCGTTCGCATAGAACAACCCTGCCTCCCCCAAGAATCCCTTAACCCATCGCGTTCGCGAGTGAAGGGTCGTGTTCCCGATCGCTTCTCCCTGGTCATGTAGAAGAAAAACTACCCCAGCCCAAGTTACACTTTGCGATCGTGAAGAACAAAACACCAGACATTAGAAAACCAGCTAAAGCTGCAACCTCTAAGTCCAAAAATGACTCGTAGCCTATCTGAAATGTTACATCCCACATTTTCGTATGTTAAAGTTTCTTTATAAGTTAATCGACGTAAGTTCGGGAATGAGATTATTTTTGAGAATATAAGCATTATGCTGTTTCAAACAAGTGATAAGTAAATTCGTGAAGGTGAAAGGGTAAAAAAATCGAAGAAAATGAGTTTCATCGAAACTAGAGTATTTGGGATAAAATATGATCTGAGCTATAATACCCGATAATTATGGACTAGTACCATACAAGGTACCACATGACCATGATAGTAAAGTGTATAACGTGTATTAAAAAGGAGTAGTATTTTAAGTAATTTGAGGCAATTCTTAATTATGTGGATAATTAGTTAATTAATGGATTGGTGGAACATTACCAAGTTAGTTAAGAATTTAGTAATTAATTAATTAAAAGGTGATGGATTATTCTTAAAGGCCCCAACGTGGCAGCAAGTTTGGCCAAATTGGTGACTCTTAAAGTCACAAAGAAAGGTGGCACATTTTGGAGGAACTCTTAGGCTAAGTCATCACCTAGTTATCCTTTCTTTAATTATAGTTGTTTTGTGGATTCCATACTACATATAACCAAACCATGTTTTCATTAGCATTATACAACTCCAACACTCCAATATCCTCTATGTAATATACATCAATTTTAAGATTCTCTTGCATATTGAATCTTCATCACAAATATAACGTTCAACTTCAACAAAGCCATAAAAGGCTTTCAAAATTCACAAAGTGAAATTTCAACTAAAAATCTTAAGACCTATTCCTACATCATTTTTGTGGAGATGTATGTGCTGAGTAACGAAGGAATTTACAAATGGATTCATATGAAATCTCGTAATGCTACAGCAGTGTGAGACGCAATTCTGAGATAGCACTATGCAATCTTTCTCAAGAATATTATACGGATTTTCCCCTACTCCGATCTTGCCGTCACGTGTTTTGTCACAATTAATGTTAGAGGGATTGTCAAGAGAATCGGCTCAGGTATGTTAAGGCTATCCCTTCTTCTTTTTGGCATGGTCCAAATTATACTGATGAAACGAGCAAATACACAGTTTCTATAAATTACTCTATTCATAGAAATAGTAGGCGTGTCTGTATTCTTGATTTCCCCATAAGAATTATTATTATCTTCTGTTCATGGGTATCAAAAATACGTATGTTGGTAAAGTTTATTTCATGATACTAATCAGAGGCATAACGACCTTATGACATACCGAGAGATTTTATTGACGTATTTCATATGCATTTCATGCATTTACATATGCACAATGACCCATGACCAGATGGCGTTGTATACGCGTATATATGTAAATATATGTATATGGGATATGGGAAAAGGTTACGGCATTATATACGCACCACCACCTGATCAGATGGTATATGATGATGATGTTTCCCACAGTGGCTGAACTATGGTTCAAACGGCGTTATATAAGCGTATATATGTATGTATATTCAAACGGCGTTATATATTCATATATATGTATATGGGAAATGGGAAATATTATTGCGTTATATACGCACCACCACCTGATCAGCTGGTATACGATGATGATTTTGCCCACAGTGGCCGATATGATATGATGGGATGCCCTCAAAGGCTGATGATGTTATGAAACATGTACCCATGCACGACATGACATTCATATGCATATGCATGACGCTAAAAGTAATTTATGATTTACAAAGTTATTCAAGCTTACAGGTTGAGTCATGTGCTATATATTTCTTCCTTGTCTCTTATGTACTTATTTATGTGCCTTACATACTCGATACATTTCTTCCTGTGTTTCATGCCCGCAGGTGCCCATAGATAGGCTCGAGAGCCCTCCAAGTAGGCTATCAGCTCAGCGGAAGATGTTGGTGTGCTCCATTTGCTTCGGAGTCGCTTGTTTTGGTTAGTATGATTTAGAAGGGTATTGTTTGGTATGGCAGGACTCTATCCCAACCTTTATGACATTTATGTACTCTTAGAGGCTTGTGGACATATGTCGTATACGTGGAAGATTATACGGCCTTGTCGGCCTATGTTTTGAGTTTATAAATGATTATGTTGGCCTATTAGGCCCGTATGTCACGTGTATATGATGATGTAATAAGAATGATATGTTACACTGGTACTCGATCGATTAAGGTACCGGGTGCCTGTCGTGGCCCATCGGTTTGGGTCATGACAAAGTGGTATCAGAGCAGTTCTTTCCTAGGGAGTCTACAAGCCATGTCTAGTAGTGTCTTGTTTATGGGTGTGTCGTGCACCACACTTATAAGCAGGAGGCTACATGGCATTTAAGACTGTCACTCTTTCTTCTTACTCTAGATCGTGTGGTAAAGCTCACTTATAAGAATTCAATTTCCGAACTTCTATTCGTAATAAGATGATGCCTACATTCAGAAAGATGATTGGTAAGAGATATAGTTGTGAAAGTGTTGAGTTAGAGGAACTCGATTTTTGCATCTTGCTTATGATGAGTAAATGAGAAGTCTTCAGCTGATCATGCGTCTACTAAAAGATGTACGGCTCTTGATAAGGAGTTTTTAGGAAATAATACTTATCTAGTCTTACGGTAAAAAGGAATAATAGAGTCGAAAGTTAGAGACGAGTTGTAACAAGTAAAAGAAGCGAGGTGAAGAAGGGTACGAGGTACCCAGTTAATAAAGATTATCCTTAATTACCATTCAGGAAGGGAGATATAAAAATTTTGAATTACCTACAACAATAATAGATATATGTACAATCGGCCGCGCCAATCTCATTCATGCCCTATGGGAGCTAACAAATATGGTTTAAGAGAAAGACAAGATAGTAGGATCCGACTGCGGTTCGAGTAGTCCAAAATGATGAATGGATGGTTTGAACACAATTACATTAGAATATTAGACGTCAATGGAGTATTGAAGGACGAAACAGAGGAGATCAAGGAGGACATTTTGGAGTTCTACTAAAACTTATATTCGGAGAATCTACAAGAAAGACGGCTGGTTCTATGAAGTAAATGACTCCTACACGGGAAATAAATAAAAAGCCACTCTTATTTGTTTTTTCACTGCCAAGTTACTGCACAATTGTGGCAGCTTTTCCTGAATATTACTAGTCCGCATTTGGTCATCTTTTGAAATAGTAAAGGTATTATTAGAAGGTATCATGGCACAGAAAGGTACAAGACTCGAGAAATACCAGAAGATACTACACTACAACAAATATGCAACTACTTACTTCCTCATAACAATTCTAAGAAACCCATATACTGATCCATACTTCCAATATGTCTCCTCTTACACGAGAAAGAAAGTATGAGTTGGTTGACATTTTCGAAGGGATAAATATTTTTTCGGTACTGCTCCCATCCCTAGTAGAGAAAGAATGTTAGGCAACCTGAAGAGCCGGCGGAGCAAGGGGAGCTAAAAGCAAAAGAATGTCTTGTTTAAGTTTTTGGAATAAAGTAATAGATATAAATGTCAGCAGGAAGTAAGAAGAGATTTAATGATGCATTATAAGTATGAAGTCATACGTGGATAAAAAAAAGATGATAGTATTACAGAATCTACATTCAATTGAATGAAAAGACGAGAGGTGGCATGCCTTGAAATAACAAAAGAGTATAGGCTATAAAGTCATATCCTCATTTCAAGAAATAAGTCTGCGACTCTAACGAGATTAACAGAAGGAAAAGTTAGACCCCAGAGTAATAGAAACCAGTATGGATTGGTGAACAAGATAAATTAAACATGAATTAGGGACTGATTGATTGATAATAGTCGGCCCCATGAGAATTTCAGATTTTGTTCCAACGGTAGTAGAATGGACAACAGAAGAAGATTCATGAGAAAATCAGAGAATGGTCATTCTGGAAGACGCTTCCCTAAAGCAAGTAATGTAAGCAAAATTAAGCTTAAGGGACTGTAGGTACCAATAACATTAAGTGTTATCCTCGTGAGTAGGGAATTTTGTTATCCTTGATACAGAAGGATTATCACAAGGCAACTAAGGGTCATTGGTGATATGAAAGGACGCCAAAGATAAAGAGGAAAAACATCTATAGGCAGGTCGTCATAGCTTCAAGTCTTAGTACACCCCTAAAAGGGGGACAATGGAGTAATGTGGCATTAAGTCAGAATTAAGTGGCTCTAGTGACTATGGAATGGTAAAGGAAGAATGCGGTAAATGAAAGATGAATGAGATGGAACTTATCCAAATCTTACAGATACGCTACGATTCAAGAATATTGTGCAAGCACGACGTCAAGGAGAGGAAGTAAAGGTTCCTGCCCGAGCTGCTATTAATAAATAAGCAGCCAGTGTGAGACATAAGTTAAGACGAAGGAAATAACCTAAGAAGATTACGAGGAATATTGATATGAGAATGGGCCAATGAGTAGTTAGTAATTGTTCAGGAAGATCCCAGTTATGGCTAAACAAGAGGTTACAGACGAGTCATCAGATTGTGTAAGATAAACATAGTAGAACCCAACATGGAGAATTCAACCTCGAAGAATATCATTATAATACTCAAAGATATATATTCAAACAAGAGTCAGGGTGGTTAAGGATACCGTATGAGTATTACGGGGATAAAAGAAAGTGCCACTGGGAAGATAGTCAAAATATCAATTTAGAAGCAACCATATAAGCACAAGGGCATGGAAATAAGCAACTACGGATGATTATAGGCAAGTAAGGACATCAAAAAGGTCCGTAATAAGCCCACAACTTTACGAAAGTTAAGGGTTCTCCCTAGGTACTACGATGAAAGACTAGTTGGGGAAATAAGGAAGAAGGCTTCAACCTAAGCACAACGACCTAAAAAGGAATGGGTCATGTAACAACTGTCTCACAACAACATTGTAAGCACTCCAAAGAAAAGTGGCCCCTACCATGGTTAATGAACGGGAAGAAAAAAAAATTAAAAAGTAAAAATTCGAAGGTCATATGAGTTGCATGAAATCTATAGCATACGTGGGAACCAAGATAAGCTAAGTATGGACGAAACAAGGGGGAAGAAAGACCCGGAAAGGAAATAGCTTACGTTGAAATAAAGTTAAAATGTAACAAAAGAAATTATTCGATCAATAATCCAGAGTTAGTTACATTATGGACGCACTTAAGAGATTGGAGTATTATCCATGCACCATATATTTTGATCTTCATACGGTCGTAGGAGACTTTGGTATAAGTTAAAAGAAATAATTGAGTCCAGATCATAGACAAGGGATTGAGTTATTAGATGATGGTATCACATATATTACCTAGAGTATATGAAAGACTAAAGTAATAACTAATGCCATGAGCCGCAGATCGGAAGATAGCCTAAGCCTACATAAAAGCTGATCAGAACGAAGAGGAAACCAAAGAGTTACATCAACGAAGTAAATAAGGGGTCTGATTATTGGACAAAAAATAATTATAAACATCATGATTGAGAACATTGCAGAATCACTTTTAACATCAGAGGTACAAGAGAGATAGTACAACAACCATATTCTATAACGGCCCTACATTAGAGCCAGTCCAACCTCGTAAGAAGTCAGTATGAAGCTCCCACCGGATTATGTATGCACCAAAGAGCCAAGTATTATAATAGAGCATCAAGTTGTGGATGTGAATTATACCTATGTGGAAGGGAGGTCATGAAAGAGATATAAGATATGATGCGAGATTTTAAGGTAAGTAAGGTAAAGGTAAACAACGCACGAGATACCCAAATGTAAAAGGTTGTGAATAGTCCATACTTTAGATAAAAGGCTTGAAGCATGGGGATTCACTATCTGGGAATAATAACGGCATCATCAGTAGCATATCTTGCAACCTATGGTCTAAGTATCTAAAAGCCTGACTAAGACAGTAAAGAAGAGTGATAGACGATGTGATGTCTCGCTTGATGTTCCGAAAAAAATACATAGGATTTGATCTCAATCTAAAATATGGTAGAACGACAAGGTCTTAGAAAGACAAGAGTAAGGACAAGGAGAAGGCAAGTGAAAAGGTGACAAAAAAAATGGATAAGTCCTCGAGATTTAGCCTGTGAAAACAAAAGAACTGATGGTTCCTCTAAGTTATAGAAAGCTCAATATAGCCTGAATAAACTCAAAGGAGTCTAAGACTCATAGCATTTAGAAGAGATGGAATGTTGTAGAATGGGGGTGTGATTATGATAGATAAAGGATGACGTTTGGGCCTTCTATTGAGTAATGATCTGACGAACAAAAGAAAGGGAGCTCACGAATTGGACAGGATTAAAATACACACGTAAGGTGAAAGAAATACGATTATGGGAGTGTAATATCGTATCACCCAGGTGGATAAAAAAAATCACTTCATATATTCCATGATGCAACATAAGCCCTAGTAGCAATATGTTATGTTAGAAATTTCAAGTTATCAATGGATGGTTGTAGATCAATATTGAGGTTAATCAACAATGGATGGGTAAAAATTGCAAAGTTAGAGTCGTAAAGGCTGCATGATAGAAGGTATCAAGTGCTACGAGATTAGAAGAATTTCGACTACAAGTCACGGTGTGAGAAAGAAGCTTAAAGGGGGGAATGCACTAGCGTTTGGGATTCATTCACATAGTAGTTGCCTTGATGGCAAGAGGAGTACTAAAGCATTCGCAAGAGCTATGAGTTATGAGAATGATAAGTACACAATTCAACATTCGAGGACGAATGTTCCAAAGGGGGGAATGATATTACATCCAGCATTTTCGTATGTTAAAGTTTCTTCGTAAGTTAATCGACGTAAGTTCGGGGATGGGATTATTTTTGAGAATATAAGCATTATGCTGTTTCAAACAAGTGATAAGTAAATTCGTGAAGGTGATAGGGTAAAAGAATCGAAGAAAATGAGTTTCGTCGAAATTTGAAAATTTGGGATAAAATATGGTCTGAGCTATAATACCCGGTAATTATGGACTAGTATCATACAAGGTACCACATGACCATGATAGTAAGGTGTATTAAAAAGGAGTAGTATTTTAAGTAATTTGAGACAATTCTTAATTATGTGAAAAATTGGTTAATTAATGGATTGGTGGAACATTACCAAGTTAATTAAGAATTTAGTAATTAATTAATTAAAATGTGATGGATTAGCCTTAAAGGCCCTAACGTGGCAGCAAGTTTGGCCAAATTGGTGACTCTTAAAGTCACAAAGAAAGGTGGCACATTTTGGAGGAACTCTTAGGCTAAGTCTCACCTAGTTATACTTTCTTTAATTAGAGTTGTTTTGTGGATTCCACATACAAGGATTTATACTACATATAACCAAACCATGTTTTCATTAGCATTACACAACTCCAACACTCCAGCATCCTCTATGTAATATACATCAATTTTAAGATTCTCTTGCATATTGAATCTTCATCACAAATATAACGTTCAACTTCAACAAAGCCATAAAAGGCTTTCTAAATTCACAAAGTGAAATTTCAACTAAAAATCTTAAGACTTATTCCTACATCATTTTTGTGGAGATGTATGTGCTGAGTAACGAAGGAATTTACAAATGGATTCATATGAAATCTCGTAACGTTATAGTAGTGTGAGACGCAATTCTGAGATAGCACGGTGCAATCTTTCTCAAGAATATTATACGGATTTTCCCCTACTCCGATCTTGCCGTTACGTGTTTTGTCACAATTAATGTTAGAGGGATTGTCAAGAGAATCGGCTAAGGTATGTTAAGGTTATCCCTTCTTCTTTTTGGCATGGTCCAAATTATACTGATGAAACGAGGAAATACACAGTTTCTATAAATTACTCTATTCATAGCAATAGTATGGGTGTCTGTATTCTTGATTTTCCCATAAGAATTATTATTATCTTCTGTTCATGGGTCTAAAAAATACGTATGTTGGTAAAGTTTATTTCATGATATTAATCAGAGGCATAACGGCCTTATGACGTACCGAGAGATTTTATTGACGTATTTCATATGCATTTTATGCATTTACATATGCACATTGACCCATGACCAGATGACGTTATATACGCGTATATATGTAAATATATGTATATGGGATATGGGAAAAGGTTACGGCGTTATATACGCACCACCACCTGATCAGATGGTATATGATGATGATGTTGCCCACAGTGGCTGAAATATGGTTCAAACGGCGTTATATACGCGTATATATGTATGTATATTCAAACGGCGTTATATACGTGTATATATGTATGTATATATATGTATATGGTATATGTGAAAGGTTATGGCGTTATATACGCACCACCACCTGATCAGCTGGTATACGATGATGATTTTGCCCACAGTGGCCGATATAATATGATGGGATGCTCTCAGAGGTTGATGATGTTATGAAACATGTACCTATGCACGACATGACATTCATATGCATGACGCTATAAGTAATTTATGATTTACAAAGTTATTCAGGCTTACAGGTTGAGTCATGTGCTCTATATTTCTTCCATGTCTCTTATGTACTTATTTATGTGTCTTACATACTCGGTACATTATTCGTACTGACGTCCCTTTTGTATGGGGACGCTGCTTTTCATGCCCGTAGGTCCCGATAGACAGGTCGAGAGCCCTCCAAGTAGGCTATCAACTCAGCGGAAGATGTTGGTGCGCTCTATTTGCTTCGAAGTCGCTTGTTTCGGTTAGTATGATTTAGACGGGTATTGTTTGGTATGGCATGACTCTATCCCGACCTTTATGACATTTATGTACTCTTAGAGGCTTGTATACATATGTCGTATACGTGGAAGATTGTACGGCCTTGTCGGCCTATGTTTTGAGTTTATAAATGATTATGTTGGCCTATTAGGCCCGTATGTCACGTGTATATGATGATGTAATAAGAATGATATGTTACGCTGGTACTCGGTCGATTAAGGTACCGGGTGCCCGTCGCGGCCCATCGGTTTGGGTCGTGACATGAAACTCACCCGAGCCCCTTGGGGTCTAAACCAAACATGCACACAAATGTAATAACATCATACGAACTCGCTCGCGTGATCAAATTACCAGAATAACACCTAGAACTATGAATTAGATATCAAGATGCCAAAAATTTTCAAAGAAACAAGAACTTTCAAATTCACAATCGAGCGTCTGATTCATGTCAAATCAACTCCGTTTGCACCAAATTTTGCAAACAAGTCAATAATAGTAAAATGAACATATACCAAGCCCCGAAACCAAAATCCGAACCCGGTAGCTATAAAGTCAACCCACAGCCAAACTTCACAATTCTTTAAACCTACAAATCATGTCAAAACAAGTTAGGGACTTCCAAATTCAATTATTGGCTCCCAAATCACGATAGACCCACCGGAATCATCAAAATACTGATTCGGGTCCATTTATACAAAATATTGACCGTAGTCAACTCAAATAATTTTTAAGGTAAAATTTCACACTTTGTTCAATTTTGTTTTCACATTATGACTTTTCGGAATAAGATAGATATTGAGCACATAGATCGAGAAATTCTAAAAGTAGCTAATCGACATCTCGGAACACGAAAATAAAGACTAAAACTTCAAATGACCTATAGGGTCATCACATTCTCCACCTTTAAAACAAACATTCGTCCTCGAACGAACATAGAAAGGTACATAGACTAGTGAAAAGGTGTGGGTATCTACTCCACATGTCGGACTTGGACTCCCACATGGCTGCCTCGATCGACTCACCTCTCTACTGCACTCTAACAGAAGGTTAACTCTTAGATCTCAAGTTCCGGACCTACCATGCTAGAATGGCCACCGGCTCCTCCTCGAAAGACAAATACTTGTCCAATTGGACTGAGCTAAAGTCTAATACATGGGACGGATCACCGTGATACTTTCGGAGCATGGAGACATGGAACACCGAGTGAACTACTGATAAGCTAGGTGGCAATGCAAGCTTGTAGGACACCTCACCAACTCTCTCAAGAATCTCAAAGGGCCTGATATATCTAGGGCTCAACTTGACCTTCTTTCCGAACCTGATCACACCCTTCATAGGTGAAACCTGGGGCAAAACCCTCTCTCCAACCATGAATGCAACATCACTCGGCAGAACTCTTCTGCCTAGACTGAGCTGTGCAAAGTTGATCTTGAATCTTCCTGACCTTTTCCAAGGCATCCTGAACCAAATCGGTACCCAATAATCGAGCCTCTCCCGGCTTAAACCAACAACTGGCAAACAACAACGCCACCCATATAATGCCTCATAGGGAGCCATATCAATACTCGATTAGTGGTTGTTATTGTAGGCAAACTCCGTAAAAAACAACTAATCCAAATAACCCCCGAAATCCATAACGCATGCGCGAATCATATCCTCCAATATCTGAATGATGCGCTCGGAATGTCCGTCCATCTGGGGGTGAAATGATGTACTCAACACAACCGGTGTGCCTAACTCACAATGTACGGCCCTCCAGAAGTGCGATGTGTCCTACGTACCTCGATTAGAAATTATGGACACCGGCACACCGTGAAGACGAACAATCTCGCGGATATAGATCTCATCCAACCGCTCTGAAGAATAGGTAACTGCTACTGGAATGAAATGTGCCAACTTGGTCAACTTGTCCATAATGACTCATACTGCGTCGAATTTCTCAATGTCTGTGGAAGCCCAACAACAAAATCCATGGTACTACCCTCCCTTCCACTTGAGAATCTCAAGCTTCTGAAGCAAACCGCCAGGCCTCTGATGCTCATACTTTACCTGCTGACAATTCAAACACTGAGCCACATATGCAACTATATCCTTTTTCATTCTTCTCCACCAATAATGCTGCCTCAAATCCTGATACATCTTGGCACTCGAATGAATAGAATACCGCGAACTGTGGGCCTCCTCGAGAATCAACTCACGAAGCCCATCCATATTAGTCACACAAATCCAACCTTGCATCTGCAACACCTTATCATATCCAATAGTAACCTCCTTGGAACCACTGTGATGCACCGTGTCTTTAAGAACAGGCAAATGGGAGTCGTCATACTGATGCTCTCTGATACAGTCATACAAAGAAGACCGAGACACCGTGCAAGCTAGAACCCCACTAGGCTCAGAAAAATCTAATCTCACGAACTGATTGGCCAAGGCCTGAACATCTGATGCTAGCGGTAGGATACAAAATGGTGATATCATGGTCTTTCAACATTCCAACCATCTCACTGACTCAATTTGAGATCGTTTTGCCTGAACAAATACTATAGAATCCAATGATCCGTGAATACCTCACACCATGTCGTAGAGGTAATGCCTCCAAATATTCAGTGCATGAACAATGGCTGCCAACTCTAAGTCATGAACAGGGTAATTCTTCTCATGAAACTTCAACTGCCGCGACACATATGCAATCACCCTACCATCATGTATCAAGACTGCACCGAGCCCAATGCACAACGCATCACAATACACCGTGTAGGATCTTGAACTTGTGGGCAACACCAACATAGGGTTGTAGTCAAGGTAGTCGTGAGCTTCTGAAAGCTTAACTCACACTCATCGCACCACTTGAATGAAGTATCCTTCTGAGTCAATCTAGTTAGTGGGGCTGTTATGGATGAAAACCCCTCTACGAAACGACGATAATAACCCGCCAAAACCAGAAAACTCCGAATCACTATAGCTAAAGTAGGTCTGGGCCAGTTCTGAACTGCCTCATTCTTCTTAAGATCCACTTTAATGCCTTCGGCAGATACAACATGCCCCAAAAAGGCAACATAAAGGTTATTAAATTAATTATACAATCCTTGTAATGCACGTAAAGTATTTTAATAAATCTCAAAATAATTAGTATGATATATTTTTAATTATATAATACTAAATTATTAATGGCAACACTATTAGTACTTGATTCTTTTGAAAAATATGTATTATTGGTTAGAAAATATTTTCAAAACATTTATTGCAAATTTATAAGTATAGATAAATTAATATTAAAAGAGAGGGTCAAAATTGCTCTATATTTGGATATATCTCATGATTCTTTGAGTGCCCTTGTATATGTGTCTACACGTGAGGGAGATTCTATTATTGTAGACCGTATTTATCGGTTGTGTTTGGTCACTATTAGGGGTTATAAGACCAACGTTAACCTTCTGCTACTCAGTATGGTAGATTTTGACGTGATATTGGGAATGCATTGGTTGTCGTCCTATCACGCTATTATGGACTATCATGCCATGACCGTGACATTAGCTATGTAAGGGTTGCCGCGATTGGAGTGGAGAGGTATATTGGATTATATTCCTAGTATGGTGGTGTCCTTTCTAAAGGCACATCGAATGGTTGAGAAAAGGGTATGAAGCATATCTAGCCATTGTAAGAGTCTGTGTTGATACTCCCACCGTTGAGTCAATTTTGGTAGTGAGAGATTTCCAAGATGTGTTTCCAATAGACCAATCGGGCATGCCGCCCGATACGGATATCGATGTTGGTATTGACATGGTACTGGACACTCAGCCCGTTTCTATTCTACCATATCGTATGACACCAGTGGAGTTGAAGGAATTAAAGGAACAACTTCAAGAGTTGCTTGATAAGGGTTTCATCTGACCGAATGTCTTGCCTTGGGGTGTTCCACTTCTATTTGTGAAGAAAAAAGACGACTCTATGAGGATGTGTATGGATTACAGGCAGTTGAACAAGGTTACAATCAAGAACAAGTACCCACTACTGCGTATTGATGATCTTTTCGACTAGCTTCAGGGTGCTCGAGTATTCTCGAAGATTGATTTGAGGTTGGGGTACTGTCAGTTGAAGATTCGGGATTCAGATATCGTGAAGACTGCTTTCAAGACTTGTTGTCGTCATTACGAGTTTTTGGTGATGTCATTCGGGCTGACCAATGCCCCAGCAGCCTTTATGCATTAGATGAACAGTGTGTTACAGCCATATCTTGACTCCTTAGTCATCGTGTTCATTGACGACATATTGGTATATTTTAGCAGTCGAGAGGATCATGAGCAACACTTGAGGATCGTGCTCCAGACCTTGATGGAGAAGAAGTTATATGCAAAATTCTCCAAGTGTGATTTTTGGCTTGATTCAATGGCATTTTTGGGTCATATGATATTTAGTGAAGGGATTAAGGTGGATCCGAAGAAGGTGGAGGCAGTTCAGAGTTGGCCCAGACCGTCTTGTGCTACTGAGATCCAGAGTTTTCTAGGCTTCGCTGGTTATTATCGCCATTTTGTGGAGGTTTTTTCACCCATCGCAGCTGCTTTGACCAGATTGACTCAAAAGGGTGCCCCATTCAGGTGGTCCGACAAGTGTGATGAGAGATTTCAGAAGCTCAAGACTGCATTGACCGCAACTTCAGTTCTAGTTTTATCTTCAGCATCGGGTTCATATACAATTTATTGTGATGCTTCGCAAATTGGCATTGGATGTGTATTGATGTAGGTGGGTGGAGTGATTACTTGTGCTTCTTGTCACTTGAAGCCCCATGAGAAAAAAATACCAGTACATGATTTAGAGTTCAGTCATTGTTCACACATTGAAGATTTGGAGGCACTATCTCTACGTTGTGTCTTGTGAAATATTTACATATCACATGAGTCTACAACACTTTGTTAAGCAAAATGATCTAAACTTGAGCCAATTGGGTTGGTTAGAACTATTAAAGGACTACGATATCACAATTCTTTATCATCCCGGGAATACCAATGTGGTTGTCGATGCCTTGCGTAGGAAGGCTGAGAGCATGTGAAGTCTTGCTTATTCCAGTTGGATAGAGACTGTTGGCATTGGATGTTCAGGCTTTGGTCAATTGGTTCGTGAGGTTAGATATTTCGACGCCTAGTCGGGTTCTTACTTCTGTGGTTTCTCGGTCTTCTTCGTATGAGCGCATCAAAGTGTGTTAGTATGATGATCCCCATATTCTTTTCCTTAAGGACAAAGTGCAGCACGACAATGCCAAGGAGGTTTCTATTGGAGATGGAGTGTTGTGGATGCAAGGCCAGATTTGTGTGCTCAACGTGGACATTCACATTTTCTAGTTGACATACTTAAATTCTAACAATTATTTAAAAAGAATATACCTATAAAGTAAAAGTAACAAATATAAGATAAACAAGTACTCTCTCTGTTCCAGTTTATGTGAACCTATTTCTTTTTTGGTCTGTTCCATAAAAGAATGACCCCTTTCTAAATTTGGTAACAATTTAGCTTAAACTTACAATTCTACCCTTAATGAGAAGCTTTTATAACCACACAAATACTTGACCCCTTTTTGACTTGTTTAGGACCACAAATTCCAAAAATCTTTATTTTTTCTTAAACTTTGTGCCCCGTCAAACAGATTCATATAAATTGAAACAGAGGGAGTACTAAAAAGCTAAAATGACAAGACCTAATTCAAGAAGTTTGAAGATTTAATTTTGAAATATTTGTTTGCTATTTCAAAATGCTTTCCACAAGCTTGAAATGTGATAAATTGTAGAAAATGATGTACAACATATTCTTGGTTGAAATAAAACTTTTCGTTTCCAACAAAAAAAGTGATGCACAATATAAATAGTAATCTTAAACTTTGTTTTTGCAGAGAGAATTATCAAAAGTTTCAAACAATAAATAGTTGGAAAAAAGAGTATGTAAATTAGTGAGAGAGGTAAAATGAAAGATTATGACTCACAAAATAGAGTATAAGGTTTCACAATTTTCTAATGAAAAGGGGTAAAAAGAGAGTAATAATTCTATCTAATATTTTAAGTTAAATGCTCACTTTAGAGAGCTAAAAACTTGGCTTTGTTTTTATATGATAACTGATAAGCGTACTCTATATATATATATATACATATACATATATATATATATACATATACATATATATATATATACATATACATATATATATATATACATATACATATATATATATATANAAATGGGGCTCCCCAAATTTGGGGCCCTAAAGCAACTGTCTTAGTTGCTTCCGGCTCTGATGCTCTGTAGTTCAACTAGTTAGCAACATGATGGCTGATGTTTTGTGGGCCAGTCATTCTATACATGGAGATTTGCACAAATATGACAATTCTCGGGGTAAGTATTGATATATTCTCGATTTTAAGGCTACTATTGAAGTTATACTTAATATACAAAAATATTATCAATTCACCAACTTCAAATACACTTAAAACATACGGATCTGAACCAACAAAAATTGTGTATGAAGCTTGACAAACTTCGAACATATTTTGCATGAAGTATGGCTTTGCCGGTCAAACTTTAGACTTTTGCCGGAAGTGTGCCCCGGCTTGCAAAGGTCAACTTCGAACATTTTATGACTGAAGTTGTGGCGATGGCAAGATCAAACTTCGAGCATTTCTTTTTTACTAAAGTTGTGACTTTAGCAAGACCAAACTACGGACATATAATGGCTGCACTTTTGAGATTTTTGCATGAAATTCAAGCACATATATGGCTCCACTACTGACATTTCACATGAAGTTCAAGTGGATAAATTTGTGCCCAGAAATAAAAATTTATAATTCGAATTTCAACAATCCAACACATTATTCGACACTAATGTTTTAAAAGGTGGCAGTGTGAGGCGAACATTTTACTTAATGTGGGGCGATGCGTAAGCTCCGATATATGGAGCGTAAGCTCCATGGATCTTTAAATTTTTAATTAATAAATTAATAAAATAGCATAACACACACACACACACACATATATATATATATATATGAAAATTAAAAAGAATTAGAAACGCATTGAAAATAAAATATTTAGATTTTTTTTATAAATATAAATAATGCAATAGTATTGAAGTTATTATGAAATAAAATCGACTGTAATGTTTTATCTTTCAAACGATTAAAAATCATAATATTTCAAAATATATTACATCAAACTATACAACTTATCCCTCTAAAGTTAATAAATAATAAACTTTATAAATATTGTAATTTAAATTATTACTCCTCATGAGTAAATATAAAATTGCTTTCAAGTAGCAAAATAATAAAAGTTCAATAATTTTGAGGCATAAAACTAAGATAATAAGACATATAATAAGTGAAGATGTAAATTTTGGATATATAAATGGTATTCACCCTCACAATGTTCTCAACTAGTAAATATGCAATACCATGGCTCATTATTTTGAGTTATTCTCAATCTTTATATTTCTATAGATTAATAAAGTTTTAATTATTCATTTGTTAAGAATTTTGAGGGTCTACGGTGCTAATTCGGGTAGTTGATGCATGATTTGCGCTAGGAACTATTAGGCAAGCATCGGGCAGTAAGCACTGGGCGCACAATGTAAGCCTCACAAAACTAAGCACTGGGTGAGTCCCGAGGCGAGTCCCAAGAAAGCCTTTTAAAACACTGTTCAACACCCAAATCTACCTCAAATGAGCTCAAATTTGATTAATAAGTTCCATATATCATAAAGAATAAATCACAATCATTAATTTATCAAAATAACAAATAAAACTCATTTTACAACAATTGTAATATCAATATATGATATTTTAAGAAAACTTGAGACAACTATATCTAAATGCACGTCAGATTGCAATCACTACTTCGCTAATATATAGTAACACATATAATGTTTTGTTATAAAAATCGAACCTAATTTACCCAAAATCTAGATCTCAAAATCTTCATCATTAAATGTGTAAAACAAGGATCTTGCCGTAACAATATTTTCCATAGCAGAAAACACAGGAAATTAAGCATAATGCAGGTTACAAAATATCAACGTTCCCATGGTAGACGTTAATGGAATAGCAAGGAATCGAAAAGTTCAAATGACATGGAAGTGCACACAAATATAGAATCTTACTTCAAGTATCAAAGAACAAAGGAATTGTCTTTTTAGTACATTCTCCCCGAACACTTACGAGAACCACATCTACAATTCTTTTTCTTCAGATTGCCATTTGCATCATAAACATGATCAATCTGGTAGTTGTAGTGATAAGTAAGCTCCTCTAACGGAGCAATACTTTTGGAAGCGAAAAACATTATGTGAGGTACTCTCCTATCACCATGGTCATACATGACATTTTGAGCGTAAAGGTTCGGCGAGCAGCTATGGTTGATAAATCTTCCAACATTCCCATATCTTGCTGCATCAACAGTAAAGCCATCTTCATCCTTCCTCTGAGAACAATTTGACTCTACTTCGAACTTATTATTCCTCTCGGGGATTTCTTCATCATAGTTGCCAATATCAAACAAGTACTCATCATGATCTATTCTTTTTTCAGCTTCCTTTTCATCAAGCAACTCCCCAACATATTCACATATAAAACTTCCAGATGATACATAATCCTGTGACCTCAAACCCCATCCTCTTGATTCAGTCTTGAAAACCTCCAAATGGTAACGAGGAGCATGTTGGCTAACTCTATTTTTGCAAGAAGGGGGGCATTTGCAAGATGGACCACACTCGTAAACAAGCGGCTTGGCTCTAATAATAGCCCCTCTTGAGTTAAATGGAATCTCACCTTCATTCTTAGAAGCACAAGAGCATTGCTTAGAATCCGAGCATCCACTTGTGCAACCGCAACCTTGAGGCATAGAAATATAATACCAATCTGGATATTGCATTTTGGTAATGTAAGTGAATGGAGGGGGTCTCTCATCATCTATTGCATTGACAGCAGGGATTGGTATTTTCTCCTTTCCTTGCGAGATATCATAGTCCACAACAAACTCCCGCTCCATAACTGATTTTGTTGCTTTGTTAACATTTGGAAGAAAGTGATTTACCTTGGCTAAATTTGCTGGCTGTGACATTAGCTCACGATTAAGTTTAGGCTGGCCAAAATTTCTTTCGAGTTCAAACTTGAAAACAAATTTTCCAGTTGGACCTCTTTCTTGCCAATACTTCGCCACGGTGTACAGCCCATCGTAAATGTATCTTATATCACTCTTTTCATCTTTCACTCTTTGTCGACTACGAATAACCCTCACTGGATATCCCGAGTCCATGGAGTTCTTCAAGGCAAGATTACCCCCTTCAAGCTTTTGATCTTCCACTCTCGTACCAGAAACTTTTGGATTCCCACCTTGACCTACGTAAATGAATGTTTGAGAAGATATGGCCTCGTTGGCGTACCGACCAGAATCCACAATACTAATTGCAACATATTTTCTGTTAATATTCACATAGTCGATACCTCTAATAAATTGGCGATGTAGTCCGACCATAACAAGTTCTGCCCTAAAACGGAATTGATCCCCAATTTCAACTCCAGGAACATGTCCAAAAGTCCACCCATAATTTACCCACTTTTTCTGATTCTTCAAGCTCATTGCTGCCTCTATATGAATACTTCTTTTGGACTGTCCTTCACATTTCTTTGCTTTAACTTCTCGCAAAAGTTCAGTGTACAGGTCATCAAAAAGTTTCAGAGCCTCTCTAACTTCGTTCGCTTTCTGAAAATCTTCATATTCAGTTAACAATCCTTGACCATAAACATCACACAAGGAAGTAAACTTCCTTAAATCTTTTTGAGAAACTCTGGGAACTATTTGCTTCTTCATGACCACAAAGTCATTTTGATCCCAATCTTTGGAGACAAAATCCTCACCTTTGTATAGTTTGTTGTGTTGCTCAGAACGTACGGCCTTAGGTGATGGCTCAAAATTAACTGCATCGTCAAAATTAATCATGCACTTGCCTAGCGGTTCTAGACACTTAACCTTTTCTGTGTGCACGATCTCACACTTGTCGTCCTTCTTACAAGTACTTCGAGACTTGAGACTTGATTTTGAAGAGCTCCATTCGAAGCGGGACAAAATGCAAATTTCATCATCATCTACGCTACTCTTGGATTCATCAACAAATACTTTTTCGTTATGACTCTTGCTTGTTTCATTAATATGTTCATTTTGAACTTCAATTTCTTTGATCTTCAAAGGTTGATTTCCATTGGTAGGTGGGAGTTGCTCACATAAGGTTCTCAAATTACTTGAATCACCAACCTCTTTTAGAGGTGCACCGGTTTCAACCAAATCATCCTCTTTAGCCTTCCGGGGAGTTAATGGCAAATCCATTTGCACATCTTTTGGTCGGATTGCAGGGTTACCACTCAAATTATTTGGCACAAAAACTCCTAAAGGTTTGCCCGACTTAGACATTTCCAAAGCAACACTTGAACTACTTTTGATCTCAGCTTCCTCAGAGCATTGAGTATCGATTCCATCCATTTGAGTAACGCACGGGCTACAATTCTGAGGAAAATTTCGCGTAGCACCAACTTTTACACACTTAGTAGTGGATGGAAACTTCGGGACAATCTCAGCATCACCATAGCATTGAATATCGCTTCCATTCGTTTGAGAAATAAATGGACCACAATTTTCAGGGAAATTCCGAGTAGTATCAACTTTTAGGCGCTTAAACGCGAACGGACATCTTGGATATTCATCGTAGACGCTCCGATGTAATCTCTTCCCAAGCATCATTGAGGGACTCTTTTTCGTTAACACAGACATCTACACGATGATAAACCAAACTACATTACAAGAAATCAAAGAATATGCTTCTATACATCTAACAAGACAAGGCATTATTAAGATTGAACAACAATAGTAGGTTTCGATTGGACAATAGGAGTGATTTGACCAAGGGCTTGATTAGAAGAAAGTGAGTGATGGATTTGTGTCATAGCTTATGAGATGAGAAGATGAAAATGTTCGGAGACCATATGAGGGTCAATGTTTAAAATATGAGGGATCTAAATTTTTTCTTAAATACAAAACAAACCAAATACACATCGGTATCTTGAAATTGAAAACCGAACCAAACCAAACCAAACTAAACTAAAGATTAGTCAGTCGTAATTTTGTTTGTTTTGATTCGACTTTTTTGGTTTTTCTTGAACACCCCTAGATTTGCGTAGAAACTATTGGACAGGTCCTACGAGTAGGGCGATGAACGCACTTGAGACATGGAGCGTAAAGTTCACGAGACAAGTGCCTCCTCCGTGTGCTTCAAGGCGTTCTTCAAGCACCTCACCCAGAATGAAATAAGTTGTAGCCAAACAGGAAAAAAAAAACACCACATGACAGAAAAATACAGAATCAATAGTTAACACTTCGATCATAAATTAACAAAGTTATGCCTACATATATATGCATTGAACTGCCTAATGCACCGAAGAGAAAGAGAAAATTATGTTAAGGAACTAAAGGAAACATCAAGAAAAGCAATAACATACCTGAAGTAAGATTTCAAGTGTTGGCTTCAAAATATCGAAATGCTTTTGAAACCTAAAACCCTTCTCCAAAAATTATTTGCTGCGAGAGGAAGATTATGCGGTATGCCGATATCAGGCTAATATTTATACATGTAAAAAACCCTAGGCATTCGATTCCTATTCAAATTGGGTCTCATAGGTTTCCATAGCAGACACGGAAGCCATATACAGAGTTGCCATAATTACCATCCTAATCCTAATTTAGGTAAAACTCTGAAATCGCCGTACTTCTCGTTCCCACTTTCCTTTTGTTCTTCTTCTCTTTTATTTTCCCTTTTGAATTCGAATTGCCAAAATCCTAACTTGTCCTCCAAGCATTAGAAGGGTAACATCAATATTAATATTTTCCCATTCTCTCCGATTTATATATGGAAAATACTTATATAAAGAGTAATGACTGAAGAATTTAATTTAAAGAGTAATGACTAAAGAAGATTACGTAACACATAATATTGGTCAAGTGAATTAAAGTTCATATGCGAAATATAGTCATTAATTGCATGTAGGGGCGTTTACCTTAAAATTATGGATAACAATTAAACTTATATTGTAGTTTTAAGAATATGTAATTTCGTCCAATACCAATTGATAAACAAGAAAATAAATAGATAAACTAGACTGTAGAATAAATCAAACCAGTGTGTAAGCAAAGCCTCGACCTCGAATCGAAGTAACCTCGAGGTGATATAGTAAGAACAATAAAGAATAAAGCAACTCAGATGAACGGTAAGTAGAGCAATAAGCAAGAAAGAAATGGTTGTATTTTCTCAATATTTTGAATGTTTCCTGCAAATGTGTCAAATGGCCCTCTGCGCGCAGGGACTTAACTAGCATGTCATCAATGTATACTTCCATCGACTTACCTATTTGTTCTTCGAACATTTTATTTACTAGGCATTGGTAGGTAGCTCCTGCATTTTTTAGCCCAAAAGGCATTACGTTATAGCAATACGTTCCATACTTAGTGATTAATGAAGTCTTTTCCTGATCTTCCGGGTTCATTTGGATTTGATTGTACCCGGAATAGGCGTCGAGAAAACTAAGGATCTCGTGGTCGGCCGTGGCGTAGATCATACGATCGATGTTAGGAAGAGGGAAAGAATCTACTGGGCATGCTTCGTTCAAATCCTTATAATCTACACACATCCTAAGTTTGTTCCCCTTCTTAGGAACTACGACTACGATTGCTAACCATTCAGGATATTTTACTTCCCGAATGGATCCTATTTTGAGAAGTTTAGTTACTTCGTCCTTGATGAATGCGTGCTTTACCTCGGACTGTGGTCTTCTCGTTTGCTTCATTGGCCTGAACTTTGGATCCATATTCAATTGGTGTGTTGTTATCTCTGGTGGAATCCCTGTCATGCCTAAGTGGGACCAAGAAAAACAATCTATGCTATCGATAACAAACTTAATGAGTTTTTTCCTAAGCTCGGGGGTTAACCCCGTTCCCAGGTATACCTTTCGCTCGGGCAGATACTCGACCAATATAACATGTTCCAGCTCTTCAACTGTTGATTTGGTGGCGTTGGAGTCTTCGGGAACAACGAAGGTTCGAGGGGTCCAATAATCTTCGTCTTCTTCTCCCTCTATTTCCTGCTTCCTCGATTTAGTCAGGGCTGGTGGATGTGATTGCTATTTGGCTTCCTGTTTCTCTTTGACGTACGGTCCTTTCGATGTTGACAATGCCGATATCGGTATTACCTCATCGACCGCAAACATTATCTTTGCAGCATGTTGCTCCCCATATACCGTTTTCACCCCGTCCGACGTCGGGAATTTCATCATTTGGTGGAGAGTCGAAGGGACTGCCCTCATATTGTGAATCCAGGGCCTTTCGAGTAGGGCATTATACCGTCGCCCTCGATTACATGAAACTTGATTTCTTGGATAGTTCCAGCCACGTTCACTGGTAGGATGATCTCTTCTTTAGTTGTTTCGCTGGCCATAATGAAACCATTCAAGACCCGAGTTGCGGGCACGATTTGGCCGTGCAGGCCGAGCTGCTCCACGACCCTCGATCGGATGATATTTGCCGAGCTGCCTGGATCCACTAAAACACGCTTAACTTGAACTTTATTTAATAAGATAGAAATTACCAGAGTG
>ML362577.1:0-72641 GCA_005239505.1 Nicotiana paniculata
TTATAAGTAGGATTAAAAATTCTTCTAATATAATGGACAAACTGAGGGTTAGAGGGAAAACTAATTGGTAAGCACATAACAGTAACCATTTTTGCCAATTCTTCACGATCTTTATTTGGATCATGCTTTAGGGTAAATTATATGATTAACTTGTTCCTTGTAGAATTATGTGATTTTATTGTTTCATGTCTTACTTGACTTCTAGATTACTAAGAATATGAAACTAAATGCTAGAACCCAAGATTTAGCTTATTATAACTTGATTAAAATTTGACGGATTCTTGTGAAACTATTAATGTGCTAAATTCGGTCATCACTATGCTTAATCAGTAATACATCGCCACGACTATCATTCTTGAGATATTTGATTCTATACTTGAGTTGAAGATTATTTTTGAGACTTGTTGAAATATTTGGGCAGTAAGATTTTTGAGGTTTATTAAATTGTTATTGGCTTGAAATCTATGAGTGATGTTCATTTGGAATACTCGCTTCATCACTCTCCTTGATGTTATTCATGCTCCCTGCCTTGCTTATTATTGATATACATGTTCTTGGTGAGGAAGAGAGGAAAGAACGAAGGGTGATGCTGTGTCATTGCGTATACATTATCATGTGAGGAAGAGTGTAAAGCACGAAGGGGTAATGTCGTGCTATTTCATTTACATTATCATGTGAGGATGAGAGTAAAAGCATGAAGGATGATGCCATGACATTTCATTTACATTATAATAATTTTATTTATATTATCATGTGATGATAAGAGTAAAAGCATGAAGGGTGAAGCCGTGGCATTTTATTTACATTATCATGTGAGGAAGAGTGTAAAGCACGATTGGTGATGCCGTGCCGTTTCATTTACAATATCATATGAGGATGAGAGTAATATCACGAAGGGTGATGTCGTGCCATTTCATTTACATTATAATATTTTTATTTACATTATCATGTGAGGATGAGAGTAACAACACAAAGGGTGATGCTGAGCTTTTCATTTACAATAACTTATTTTTATATTATCATGTGTTCATGGAACAGAGGGTGTTTCCGTGTAGGCGAGGACGAGAGACATGCATTATGTGGTGATATTTTTTCCTTGTGTTGTTAATATTGCACTTATATTTTTTATGTGACTTGTAGTTGTTGTTCTGTTTTTGTCCTCTATCTAAATTGTTGTTGTGTTATCCATGTCTTCTATCTGTTTAACTTGAAAATATCATTCCTTCTTGTTTGCCATATCTACATCTGTGTCGTTTCTCATTTGTTGTACTTTCGTATAAACCTTCTACCAAGTTAGTTACTCATGCCTTATATTTGTTTAGATTATACATATCATGTTTTTCTTCATGGTTGTTATATCTACATCTAAGCCTTATACCATGTTAGATAGTAAAATCAATGTTCTTATATCTTAAATGCTATACTTACTTCTATGCCATCTATCTAGTCTGTTAATGTTGCCTATATGCATTGTATTGCTCTGTATTGCTCGTTATTGCTTCTGGCGTGTCTCCCACTTTATTGTTATTTTTATTGGTATTACTTTCACGTGGTTGATACTGTTGTACATATGCTCGGTAAGACAGAGATAAATGCATGAAGGGTGTTGTTGTGCCAATTGATTTGACCTACACTCATATATTTGGTGAGGATGAGATAAATGCAAGAATGGTGTTGCCGCGCCATTTGATTTGATATCTTGAGTACATTTCTCACACAAAGTTATGAATTTACTACCGTGAGTTTTTTTTAGTAATCATTTACTGCCTCGCGTAGTTATTTTCTTGTATTCTTATATGTTATGTTCTAGAACTGTTTCTATTGCTAGTCTATCGCACAGGTTATAACAGTGAGTATATTTAAGCTGAAAATCCTCGTCATAACTTCAATGAGGTTGGACAATATACTTACTGGGTACATTGGGTCAGTTGTACTCATACTACAGTTATGCACATTGCATGCAAATTTTGGAGATGTAGTAACTGTGTATGACAGGAGGTGGCATTAAAGATGTACCTACATTCCGATTATGCTGCCACTTGTTCTTGGTAGCTTTAGATTTTGCTAATATGTTTATGTAAACGGCAAACAGATGATGTATTTATTCGTACCAGCTTTTGTAAATGCGAAGTCTTAGAAGCTCATGATTTTTACTACCAGTCCTTGGAATTCGTATAGAAAGTTCAATTATTTTATCCATTGTCTCTTTTTACTTGATTTGAGTTGTATTTATTATATTAGGCTTACTTAGCGGGCCGGCTTATGTGCCATCACGACTAGGTAGATTTTGGGTCGTGATAGTATCCTAGATGACATACAGAACACTATCGTGGAGTTTCACATTTTAGGTTCGAACTCCATGACACGATCATGAATTTCAAATATCATGATTTTATCCTTAATTTTTCACTTGTTTACGTTCAAATCCATAATATGTCATGATGTTTCTGCATTAAAAGGGACTAATTTTCGATAAAATTTTGAACACTAGCTATTTTAGACGGTGAAAAAGTGGCTAACCTGTGCAATTTTTACCTTATTTTCCTCTCAAGTCAAAATCAAAGAGGTAAAGCCATAAAGGGGAGTTTTAAGTTTCAATTTCGTTGATGTATTGAGGACCAAATTATTCCCAGATTAAATCGGAGAATTTTAGGAAGTGAAGGATTTTAAAAGTTATGCATAAAGGCTTTTGAGTGCCAATTTAAAGATTAAATTATGATGATTATACGAAAACATAACGACGTTGTGAGTTCAAACATAGATGACAAGATGAGAGGTGCCCAGGGCTGCGCATAGTTGGGTAAATACTGAATTACCATATCGAAATTGAAATTTTGGGTATTTTGTACTTGATATTTTGGTATTTGGTATGGTATTTGATTTAAATTTCTAAAAGAATTAGTATTAAGTATGATACACGATATTCAAAATTAAAATATTGAAATACTGATAACATACTGAAATATTTATACTAAGTAAACAAAATATTATTAATTATAACATAAATATTAAAGTTCTAAATTTTACTTTCAGTTATTTTTATAGTTCTCTTTAATCGTTACCACCTTTTTTCACTATACTTGCCTTTTCCCCTTTTCTTTAGTTGCCTTCTTATGTTTCAACCTTTCTCCCGCCTAGGTTTAGCATTTTTGGTTCCTTCTTTTTTTCCCACTATATTATAAAATTTTTATTATTGTATTTGTGAATACCTTACTTATGAATATTTAAGTCTATGGCTTGATGCATTAGTTAATATTCGAGCCGAACAAATTAAAGTTACCAGACCGAATAAACTGAAACCGAAAGGAGAAAATCCGAACAATATCAAATTTAATTAGGTACGGTATTGGTATAGCATTATAAAAAATCAAAAATTGAAATATTGAATCGAAATTTTTATATACTGTATGTACCGATCGACGAATACCTCTAGTGTCACGACCTGTTTTGCCCTCCGAAAGGTATCGTGACGGCACCTAGTCTCTACGACTAGGTAAGCCTAAAATTTGCGGAAAACAATAGAATCAATAAAATAAAGACAGAAAAGAACTCAAATAGATATAACATAGCTGCTCAACTTGTACACTTTCACTTCCCAAAACCAGGAATTTCATGATAGTCACAAGCTCTGTACTAAATGTAGCTCTATATAATGAAATAATGGAAAATACATGTCCTCTATGCCTATACTAGAGTAGAAGGGGACTCGTGGGATTCTGCGGACATGGCAGAATTACCTCTCGGTCTCCTGACAGCTGCTAGAACGACTCCTAGCCATGATACTGGGTGCTGGTACCTGGATCTGCACATGGGGAAAACATGCGCAGGAAAGGGCGTGAGTACTCCACGTTCGGTACTCCATAAATGCCAAGCCTAAACCTAGTCAAGTAGTGACGAGGTCAGGTTGAGGCCCTACTGAGTTTTTAAAACAAGTAAACATAAAATTTAAAATAGTGAAATATATATAAGCAATGATAAATGGGATTTATGGAAACTGGAAGAATTAATAACAGAAAGAGATCCCTCGGCTCAGCACATCATATATCTCAACAGTAAATGTGCAATGCAGTACACGGGGAAAGCTCTCGGATCTCAGTCCGCAGTCCCAATTTAAATATGCAATGCAGTATAGGGGGAAAACTCCCGAATCTCCATCCTTAGTCCCAATTTAAATATGCATTTCAATACAGGGAGAAAGCTCCCGCATCTCGGTCCGTAGTCCCAATTTAAATATGAAATACAGTACAGGGGGAAAGCTCCTAGATCTCGGTCCGTAGTCCCAATTTAAATATGCAAGGCAGAAGTATGTCGAATACGGCTTAGTTAAAGAGTCCAGGAAGGCAACATTCAAGAATAGAGTAAAACTACCTAAGCATGATGCAACTAGTAGCAAATAAGAGGAAATCAAGTAAGGACAGGTCGGCATGCTTACTCTTAAGCTAACTACTCAGTTAAGACAGGAAACAATAATATAGGAATGAAAATGAGTGATTGCATGGAAGGAAAAACGGAATTTTAGAAACAATGACCCGTGTACGCACTCATCACCTCACGTACATGGCGTCCACATAACAAATTCAGTATAAAAATGCCTAAGGGAAAGTCCCCAACACAGAGTTAGGCAAGCCACTTACCTTGACTGCGCTAATCAACTCAATACCACGCTCTTGACATGAGTATCCAACTCCGGGTGGTCCAAATCTAGTCAATTCAATTGAATATTATGAATATTATTTCAAGAAAACACAATCACTAATTAGTTCAAAGCTAATACGCGAAATTTGGAAATTCGCCCAAAAAGTCCCCCGGGTCCATGTCTCGGAATCTGGTAAAATTTATATTTTCCGGACATCCATTCACTCACGAGTCTAACTATATAAGAATCTCTCAAATCGGAGGTCAAACACCCAATCAACACTCTATAATTCGGTCTATGAAGTTCATCCCATTTTTTCAATTTTCTACCCAAACTTTTCGAAATTAAAGGTTGGATTTAAGATTGGAATCATGGAAATTTATCTATAATGGATAGAAATCACTTACCCAAGTTACCCAGGTGCAAAAGTCTCCAAAAATAGTCTCTCCCGAGCTCTCAAATACGAAAATGGTGAAAATAACATAAACCCTCGGATTTGGGTCTTTAAAAGACTGCCCAGGCATTTGTTATATGCGATAAGGAGTCGCGATCACGGAGAGTAAAGAACACATGCGCCTGGAAATCATGCTATGCGATCGTAGAAACCAGTACGCGATCTCGAACCTTGAGGATCCAGAGCTACGCGATTGTGTTGGGGGACACGCGACCGCATAGAACAAATATTGAAACTCCCCCAGACCAAGAATACTCTATGCGAATGTGGTCCTGGTCATGCGATCGCGTTGACCAAGATTCCAGCACACTGCAATGGCAGACCTTTTATAGCAATCGTAGAGAACAACCGCATGACCTCTCACTTTTACCTTACGCGATCACGGTTAAAACCTTGCGATCGCGGTTAAACCCTTGCGATCGTAGAGAGCAAAACACAACTGTATAAAAACCAGCAAAAGACTTTTAGGCCAAAAATTCCCGTTTGAACACCCGAAACACACCCGAGGCCCGCGGGACCTCAACCAAAAGTACCAACCAACTCTAATAACCCATTAAAACTTGGTCGAGCCTTAAAAGCGCATCTCATAACATCAAGAACATAAAATATGCATATATTCAAGCCTAAGAACTTATGAAATTTCTAGAATTCACATATGATGCCGAAACACGTCTAAACTCATCCGAATGACCTCAAATTTTGCAAACAGGTCATAAATGACATTACGGACCTAGTGTCACTTTCAGAATTCCATTCCGAGTCCGATATCAAAATTTCATCTATCGGTCGAAATCGTGGAAATTCTAACTTTCACCAATTCAAGCCTAAATCCACAACCGACCTCGAAAACACATTCCGAACATGATCCTAAACCCAAAATCACCTAACAAAGCTAACGGAGTCGACGAAATTCCATTCCGGATCCGTCTTCACACAGATCTAGCTACGACCCGATTTCTAAAGTTAAATTCCATATTTATGGACTATATGTCCAAAATAGCTCCGGATTTCATCAGTCAACGCTATGACAAGTTCCAATAACATAAATAGACATGGGACTAGCGGTTATCAGGGGATCAGGGTGCTAACTCTCAAAACGACCAACCGGGTCGTTACATCCTCCCCTTCTTAAGAAAATCGTTCGTCCTCGAATGAGTATAGAAACTTACCTGAAGCTGTAGGGAGACAACCAGTCCATACCCAATATAACATCGAAATCTACCATAATGAGTAATAATAAATCAACTTTGGTCTCGAAACCACTGATAGAAATCAAACATAACCGATATACGCGGTCTGCAACAAGAGAATCTCCCACTGGAGTAGAAACATAAACGGGGAAACTCAAAGAATCCCGAGATATCCCCAGATGTGAAGCAAAATAATAAGACACATACGAATATGTAGAGCATGGGTCAAATAATACCGATGCATCCCTATGACAAGCGGGAATAATACATGTAATGACTGAATCTGAAGCAATGGCCTCGGACCGGGCCGGAAGAACATTGTACCTGGCCTGGCCTCCCCCTCTAGGGCGACCTCGACCTCCCCGACCTACACCTCGAGCTGCCTGAGGTGGTGGGGTAGCAGCTGGGCTGGAAGAATAGCTGGAGGACCTGGTGGAAGACGTGGGGCGTGATAAGTCTGAGGTGGTGCATCCCTCCTCGTTCTGGGGAAATCTCTGATCATATGACAAGGGTCACCACACTCAAAGCAACCCCTTGGAGGGCGTGGCGGCCGCTGCTGACTCTGAACTGACCTGCTGGACTGGGCGGTGATAGCACCTCGAGCAGGAGGCGCCTGAGATACTAGTGGTGCATAATAAGGATCATGAGGTCTAGGAGGAGCTGGAATACCACTGGCTGCTGGGAGAGCTGACTGAACAAGGCGACTCACAAAACCCTTACCATAGCGTGCTGCTGGTGCATGGGCTCCTGAAAAATGACCAGTCTCTTTCCTTCCTGTCCCGGGCTAACATAGTCTCAATCCTCGGGGAAATACTCATGGCCTGCTGGTAAGTAATATCGTTCTCCAGCTCTCTAGCCATGCTGGTCCGAATACTGGGGTGGAGTCCCTCAATAAAGCGTCAAACCCTCTCTCTGAAAGTGACAACCAAAGATGGTGCATGGCGAGTCAAATCGCTGTAACGGGCTGCATACTCTGACACAATCATGGTACCCTGGCGTAGCTGCTCAAACTCCGCATACCAAGCATCCTTGAAGCTCTGAGGGACAAACTCAGGTAGAACATCTCGGAGAACTGAGTCCAAGTAAGTGAAGCTGCCTCGTTCGGACTACTAAGATCAAAAGCACGCCACCACTGATAAGCTGCTCCCCTCAGCTCGAAAGCAGTGAAAGAAACCCCACTCGTCTCCACAATACCCATAGTGCGGAGAATCCGATGACACCCCTCGAGAAAACCCAGGGCATCATCCAAAGCTAGTCCGCTGAACTCAGGTGGGGGGTACTTCTTGTACCTCTCAAGTCGGAGCTGCTCTGCCTAAGGAATAGCTATCCTAGTATCATGTTGAGCTGGAGCTTCTGGGGGCATAGGAATATACTCTGGAACCTGCCCAATATGAACCCTCTGCTAAGGAGTACGAGCTGCGGGAGTCTGTGTCCCTCCTCCGACCTAAGATGTAGCTGGAGCTATCGGGAGTAGTCCCGCCTGAGACAGAGTACTGACGGCACTCAAGAACTGAGCCAATGTCTCCTGGAGGTCTGGAGTAACAGTAAGGACCTCCTGTGCCCCTCCAGCTGGAGATGCTGGGGGCTCCTCCGCCTCTGCCCTAGCTGGTGCTCGGGCTGCACCGCGTGCTCGTCCTCTGCCCCGACCCCTGCCTTTGGTGGCTCTGACTGGGGGCTCGGGTGCCTGGTCATCAGTACGTCCGGTACGGGTATGAACCATCCGCAAGAAAGAATAGAATAGAGTTTAAGAATTTGATAACAGTAACTAGAACGATAAGGAATTCCAAAGAATTTGATTGTTCTTAATAGTTACATAGCCTCTCGAAGATAGATACGTACGTCTCCGCACTGATCCGTGAGACTCTAATAAAGCGGCTTGTGACTTGTGACTCCTATGAACCTAGACGCTCTGATACCAATTTGTTACGACCTGTTTTGCCCTCCGAAAGGTATCGTGACGGAACCTAATCTCTACGACTAGGTAAGCCTAAAATTTGTAAAAAATAATAGAATTAATAAAATAAAGATAGAAAGGAACTCAAGTAGATATAGCATAGCTGCTCAGCATGTATACTTTCACTTCCAAAAACTCGGAATGTCATGATAGTCACAAGATCTGTACTAAATTTAGCCCTATACAATGAAATAGTGGAAATACAAAAGTCCTCTATGCCTATACTAGAGTAGAAAGGGACTCGTGGGATTCTACAGACGCGGCAGAATTACCTCACGATCTCCTGGCAGCTGCTAGAACGACTCCTAGCCACCATACTGGTGTTGGTACCTGGATCTGCACATGGGGAAAACATGCGCAGGAAAGGGCGTGAGTACTCCACGTTCGCTACTCCGTAAGTGCCAAGCCTAGCCCAATCAAGTAGTGACGAGGTCAGGTTGAGGCCCTACTGAGTTTTTAAAATAAGTCAATATAAAATTTAAAATAGTGAAATATAGATAAGAAATGATAAACATGATTTATCGAAACTGGAAGAATTAATAACAGAAAGAGAGCCCTCGGCTCAGCACATCATATATCTCAATAGTAAATGTGCAATGCAGTACACGGGGAAAGCTCCCAGATCTCAGTCCGTAGTCCCAATTTAAATATGCTATGCAGTACAAGGGGAAAGCTCCCGGATCTCCATCCGTATTCCCAATTTAAATATGCATTTCAGTATAGGGGGAAAGCTCGCGGATCTCGGTCCGTAGTACCAATTTAAATATGAAATGTAGTACAGGGGGAAAGCTCCCGGATCTCAGTCCGTAGTCCCAATTTAAATATGCAATGCAGAAGTATGTCGGATACGGCTTAATTAAACAGTCCAGGAAAGCAACATGCAAGAATAGAGTAAAACTACCTAAGCAGCAAATAAGAGAAAATCAAGTAAGGATACGTAGGCATGCTTACTCTTAAGCTAACTACTCAGTTAAGACAAGAAACATTAATATAGGAAAGAAAATGAGTGATTGCATGGAAGGAAAAATGGAATTTTAGGAACAATGACCCGTGTACGCACTCGTCACCTCACGTACACGACGTCCACATAACGAATTCAGTATAAAAATGCCTAAGGGAAAGTCCCCAACACAGATTTAGGCAAGCCACTTAACTTGACTGTGCTAATCAACTCAATACCACGCTCTTGCCACGAGTATCCAACTCCGTGTGGCCCAAATCTAGTAAATTCGATTTCATAGTGTAAATATCATTTCAAGAAAACATTATCACTAATAAGTTCGAAGCTAATACGCGAAATTTAGAAATTCGCCCAAAAAGTCGCCCGGGCCCACGTCTCGGAATCGGGTAAAATTTATATTTTCCGGACACCCATTCACTCACGAGTATAACTATATAAGAATCTCTCAAATCGGAGGTCAAACACCCAATCAAAACTCAATAATTCGGTCTATAAAGTTCATCCCATTTTTCCCATTTTCTACCCAAAATTTTCGAAATTAAAGGTTGAATTTAAGATTGGAATCATGGAAATTGATCTATAATGGATAGAAATCACTTACCCAAGTTACCCAGGTGCAAAAGTCTCCAAAAACCGCCTCTCCCAAGCTCTCAAATTCGAAAATGGTGAAAATAACATAAACCCTCGGATTTGGGTCTTTAAAAGACTGCCCAGGCATTTGTTATATGCGATAAGGAGTCGCGATCGCGGAGAGTAAAGAAAACGCGCACCTGGAAATCATGCTATATGATTGCAGAAACCAGTACGCGATCGTGAACCTTGAGAACCCAGAGCTACACGATCGCGGTTGGGGCCACGCGACCGCGTAGAACAAATAATGAAAGTTCCCCAGACCAAGAATATTCTATGCGAACGCGGTCCTGGTCATGCGATCGCGTTGACCAAGATTCCAACACTCTGCGATCGCAGACCTTTTATTGCGATCACAGAGAACAACCGTAGGATCTATCACTTTTACCTTACGCGATCGCGGTTAAACCCTTGCGATCGCAGAGAGAAAAACACAGCTGTAGAAAAACCAGAAAAACCAGAAAAACCAGCAAAGACTTTTAGGCCAAAAATTCCCGTTTGAACACCCGAAACACACCTGAGGCCTCCGTGACTTCAACCAAAACTACCAACCAACTCTAATACCCCATTAAAACTTGGTCGAACCTTAAAAACACATCTCATAAGATCAAGATCATCAAATATGCATATATTCAAGACTAAGAACTTATGAAATTTCTAGAATTCACATCTGATGCCGAAACACGTCTAAACTCATCCGAATGACCTCAAATTTTGCACATAGGTCATAAATGACATTACATACATGTTTTCACTTTTGGAATTCAATTCAGAGTCCGATATCAAAATTTCACCTATCGGCCAAAATCGCCTAAATTCTAACTTTCGCCAATTCAAGCCTAAATCCACAACTGACCTCGAAAACAGATTCCGAACACGCTCCTAACCCCGAAATCACCCAATTGATCTAACGGAGTCGACGAAATCCCATTCCAGATCCGTTTCCACACAGCTCTAGCTACGGCCCGATTCCCAAAGCTAAATTCCACATTTATGGACTATGTGTCCAAAATCGCTCCGGATTTCATCACTCAACGCTCCGAAAAGTTCCAATAACATAAATAGATATGGGAGTAGTTGTTATTAGGGGATCGGGGCACTAACTCTCAAAACGACTGACCGGGTCATTACACCTAGAGGTGCTTGTTAATTTAATCTGTATTGCTGTAATAAACAATGAAAACATCAAACTTTCTGAAATGGAAACAGAAACAGAAAGTTAGTAGAAATAGTTTGACGAAATAAATTCTGGAAAAACAGTATAGGAGTCAATCGATCCCACTGAATGCACAGTGTGTCCTTAAGAAAATTATTCCCGTCAAGTACCCGAGGTGCTGGAATATTATCCTCCCAGGATACAATAATTTAACTCACTAGCGTATTGGTACCAAAAACTCTGGTGAACTTCGAACCACTCAATGGTCGTAAAACATACTGGAAAATGTTGTGCATAAGAAGAAGAAGATAATTAGAAAATTTTGTAAGTAAAGATTCTAGGATTCAAGGAATATTTATAGACCATTTGGCACTATTTCTGAAAAGGTTTGCAACCTTTCAGAAACAACCATAGCTGTTGGAACAGGTGGGAATATTTCTATTGAAATATTGAGGGAAAAGAAAAATAGATTTAAAATAATCTCGGAAAGAAAACAAATCGGGCCGGGACGCGTCGCGGGTCATAGGTTATTACAGATTGAATTTTTGTTAATTAATTAAATAATTGAAAGGAATTTTGTACAAAAATATTAATCCATCAATCTTTGACCAAATCCAAATCTGAATCCGAATCCAAAGCCGAAGCCGAGCCGGGCGAGCGACGACGTCGACGACGCGAGGCTTGCCTTCTTCTTAACTCTTTAAGAGCTAGAAGAAGAGCAATTGTATATATACCCATCAAAAGTATTTTCTTCCTCCAATATGGGACAATGTCCCTTTGCCAAGGACGGAAACTCAAATATTTTATTTTTCCTCTATTTCCCATTCACCCTCTTTAAGCTACACCAAAATTGAAAGCCCAACAATCCCCCACATGAATAGGGAATGGCTATAAAATAAAGGAATGTATGGATGCGTGTGTGTTTTACATGAAAGAATTAATTGCATCTGGATCAGTAGGTGTCTCTTTGAACTTCCCGTAGTGAACTTATATCTAATATACTCGGTCAATCGGTAGATTTGATATCTTTGAATTGTCGAGCTTTGTTTTATACCTATACAACATAAGTCACACAATCAATTCTTAACCATATATGGTTCTCACGGTTGTGTTTATTTCAGCCATGAACACCGCCTGGTTTCATGAGTGCTTGGAGAATGGTCCTTTACTTTCATTCCCCTTGAAGCAACTTACATTTCACACTCACATAGGTGATTCATAAACGTGTAATCCTATAGAAACACTATCTGGTCATATCCTGCCAAACTTAGAAAATCATTAAAAAGCTTTAATTTTTATTGACTCATCAAAAAGCCTTAATGCTTTACCTTGATTTTTGAATATTGTCTTCATCACAAGAATGGGTTAAGTTATTTGACAATGTTGAACCGTCATTCATAAATTTGTTGTATCTCTTTGAACCTAGCTCTTGGGATCTCCAGTATGCTAGGTAGAGTAACTGCCATGATGACTTCTCCTAAGCCTTAACCCCATTCCCTTTGATGATCTTTCAACTGCCGCTCTAGATAGGCCTTCTGTAAGTGGATCCGACCTGTTATATCTTGACTTTATGTAGTCAATCGTGATAACACCACTAGAGAGTAGTTGTATAATGGTATTGAGTCTCCGTCGTATATGACGAGATTTTTTGTTATACATAACGCTCCCTGCGCTGCCTATTGTCGTTTGACTATCACAATGTATACAAATAGGTGCCAAGGTTTGGGCCAAAATGGAATATCTTCTAAGAAATTCCAGAGCCATTCAGCTTCTTCACCGGCCTTATCTAAAGCTATGAATTCAGATTCCATTGTAGAACGTGCGATGCACGTTTGTTTGGATGATTTCCAAGACACTTCTCCACCCCTAATTGTGAAAACATATCCACTTATGGATTTAACTTCAGATAATCCGATGATCCAATTTGCATCACTATATCCCTCGATCGCGAAGGGATATTTGTTATAATGCAAAACATAATTTTGGATATGTTTCAGATACCCCAAAACTCGTTTCATTGCCATCCAATGTATTTGATTGGGATTACTTGTAAACCAACTCAGTTTGCTAATAGCACATGCTATATCTGGTCACGTACAATTCATCATATACCTCAAACGTCCCAATACTCTTGCATAGTCCAGTTGTGAGTCACTTTCACCTTGATTCTTTTGAAGTGCATAACTCACGTCAATTGGAGTTTTGGCAATTTTGAAACCCAAATACTTGAACTTGTCAAGTACCTTTTCAATGTAGTGAGACTGTGATTATGCTAGGACCTTGTGGAGTCTTGTGAATTCTGATTCCTAAGATCACATCAGCAACTCCTAAGTCTTTCATATCAAATTTTCTAGACAAAATGCGCTTAGTAGCATTTATATTCGCCATACTTTTGATATTTATCAACATGTCATCAACATATAAACAAACAATGACTTCATGACCTGGAATGTTTTTAATGTAAACACATTTGTCACACTCGTTGATTTTAAACCCACTTGCCAACATTGTTTGGTCAAATTTGGCATGCTATTGTTTGGGTGCTTGTTTAAGTCCATAAAGTGAATTAACAAGTTTGCACACTTTATTTTCTTTACCAGGAATCACAAAATCCTCAGGTTGTTCCATGTAAATCTCTTTCTCCAATTCTCCATTTAAGAAAGTTGTTTTAACATCCATTTGATGCATTTCAAGACCATACACATCCTCTAGTGCCACTAACACCCTAATAGATGTTATCCTCGTTACTGGCGAGTAAGTTTCAAAGTAATCAAGGCCTTCCTTTTGTCTATAACCTTTGACAACAAGTTTGCCTTATATTTGTCAATAGTGCCATCAGCTTTCATTTTACGTTTAAAGATCCATTTCGAACCTAAATGCTTATTTCCTGGAGGAAGATCAACCAATTCCCATATACGGTTATCCAAAATTGATTGAATCTCACTATTTAATACCTCTTTCCAAAACGCTGAATCAGAAGATGACATAGCTGCTTTAGAAGTTTGAGGCTTATTTTCAAGCAAGAATGTCACAAAATATGGTCCAAAGGAAGTAGATGTTATTTGAGGTTTGCTACGCCTTGGATCTTATACACTTGGAGTATTTCTTTTGGTTCTTCCCGAGCTCGTTTAGGTCTTTCACTTAACGAATCACATTCAGTTTTATACGAATAGATACTTTCAAAGAATTCAGCATTATATGATTCCATTACCGTATTAACATGAATTTCGAGATTATCGGATTTACGAACCAAAAACCGACATGCTTTACTGTTTGTAGCATATCCAATGAAAATAAAATCTACAATTTTTTGTCCGATTTTAACCCTTTTAGGTAAAGAAACTTGTTCCTTTGCTAGACATCCCCACACTTTGAAATATTTCAAGTTAGGTTTTCTTCCATTCCATTGTTCATATGGAATAGATTGCGTTTTGCTGTGGGGTACTTTGTTGAGTATTCGGTTAGTTGTAAGGATAGCTTCCCGCCACAAACTCTACGGTAATCCGAAACTTATTAATAAAAAATTTATTATTTCTTTTAATGTCCGATTTTTCCTTTCCGCAATTCCATTGGATTGACATGTGTAAGGTGCAGTAGTTTGATGGATAATTCCATATTCAAAACATATTTCTGCAAATGGAGATTCATATTCTTCACCCCTACCACTTCTTATCATTTTGATCTTTTTATTCAATTGATTCTCCACATCATAATTGTATTGCTTAAATGTTTCAATTGATTCATCCTTACTATTAAGCAAATAAACATAACAATATCGAGTGCAATCGTCAATAAAAGTAATAAAATAATTTTTCCCACCTCGAGATGGTGTCGACTTCATATCACAAATGTCAGTATGAATTAAGTCGAAAGGATTTGAATTCCTTTCAAGATGCTTATAAGGATGTTTTACAAACTTAGGTTCAACACATATTTGACATTTTGATTTATTACACTCGAATTTAGGCAATAATTCTAAATTAATTAACTTCTGCAAGGTTTTATAATTTACATGTCCTAAACGAATATGCCATAAATCATTTGACTCCAATAAATAAGAAGAAGCTGAAATTTTATTAATATTGTCAACAACCATTACATTGAGTTTGAAAAGTCCCTCTGTGAGATAGCCCTTTCTAACATACATTTTATTCCTTCTTACAATAATTTTATCAGAAACAAATACACATTTGCATCCATTCTTCACAAGTAAAGAAGTAGAAACTAAATTCTTCCTAATAGTAGGAACATGAAGTACATTGTTGAACGTTAACACCTTGCCGGAAGTCATCTTCAGGAATATCCTCCCATAACCTTCAATATTGGTTGTTGCATTGTTTCCCATGGAAAGCTCTTCTTCGAGACTAGCAGTAGAGTAAGTCACAAATGCTTATTTGATAGCACAAACATGTCGAGTGGCTCCAGAGTCAATCCACCGCTCTTTCGGATTTCCAACTAGGTTGCATTCGGAAAGCATTGCACACAGATCATCAATGTCATCATTCTTTTCCACTATGTTGGTGTGTCACTTCTTATTATCCTTTTTCATGAGATGACAATCAGGGGCTTTGTGGCAAATTTTTCCACAATTGTAGCAGTTGCCTTTGAATTTCTTTTGTTCTGCTCCTTAGTCTGTCCAGAAGACCTCTTCCTCTTCTTAATTATTGGAGAAGTCTCCTCAACGATATTAGCTTCCATGATCGTTGAATTTCCATGAGACTTCTTCTCAGCTATTTTGTTGTCTTCCTCAATCTTGAGACGAATCGCAAGATCTTCCAACTTCATTTCTTTTCGCTTGTGCTTAAGATAATTCTTGAAATCTCTCCACAAAGGAGGAAATTTTTCAATCATTGCAGCCACTTCAAAAGGCTTCATTCACGACCATACCTTCAGCAATAAGGTCGTGAAAAATAAGTTGAAGCTCCTGAACTTGGATTCCAACAGTTTTGTTGTCTATCATTTTATAGTCTAGAAACTTGGCAACCACGAAATTCTTCAAGCATGCATCTTCAATATTGTACTTCTTATCAAGTGCGTCCCATAATTCTTTCGAAGTATTCATCGCACTGTACACATTGTACAAGTCATCCTCTAAAGCGCTTAAGATATAGCCTTTGCAAAGAAAATCTGCTTGTTTCCACGCCTCAACAATCATGAATTTCTCGTTGTCCGGCATGTCCGCAGCAGGCATAAAGGTTCTTCACTAGTGAATTTATGCATACCATGTGTGGTAAGATAGAAGAACATCCTTTGCTACCATCTTTTGAAGTTAGCTCCAGAAAATTTCCCTGATTTCTTAGCCGGTGGAACAACAGTTCGGCTTGACGAGGCTATCGTCGCTGCCGCAACAGTCGTAGAAGGATTTCCATTATCAATTTCCGTTTCCTTCTCACTGTCAATAACAGAAGAGTTCAACTAATAGCAGAAAACAGAACATTAAACAATACTACAATTAACAATAAACAGTACGTTTAATAAAATAAAAAACCAAAGTTTAGAATACACAATACGTTTAATCAAATCGTTTCTGAATTTCAATACTCTGATGAAGTTTTTATATCTTCAAATCAGAATAGTAAAATTTAGAAGGAGTAGAAAACCACACAGGTTTTAATCTCCACAAATAGAATACAATAAAGTAATTTCCTTAAATTGTTAATTTAATCTATATTGATGTAATAAACAATGAAAACATTAAACTTTCTGAAACAGAAACAGAAACAGAAAGTTAGAAGAAAAATTTTGACGAAATAAATTCTGGAAAAATAGTATTGTAATAAATCGAGCCCACTGAATGCACAATGTGTCCTTAAGGAAATTATTCCCCTCAAGTACTCGAGGTGTAGGAGTATTATTCTCCCAGGATAGAATGATTTAACTCACCAGTGTATTGGTACCAAAAAACTCCGGTGAACTTTGAACTACTCAATGGTCGTAAAACACACTGGAATATATTGTGCAGAAGAAGAAGAAGATAATTAGAAAATTTAGTAAGTAAAGATTCTGGGATTCAAGGAATATTTATATACCATTTTGGCACTATTTCTGAAAAGGTTTGCAACCTTTCAGAAACAGCCATAGCTGTTGGAACAGGTGAGAATATTTCTATTGAAATATTGCGGGAAAACAGAAAACATATTAAAATAATCCGGAAAAGAAAAGGACCGGAAAGGTTCAATCCAAATCCAAATCCGAAGCCGAGTCGAGCGAGCGACGACGGCGACGGCAAAGATGACGACGCGAGGCTTGACTTCTTCTTAACTCTTTAAGAGCTAGAAGAAGAGAAATTATATATATACCCAGCAAATGTCTTTTCTTTCTCCAATATGGGACAATGTCCCTTTGTCAAGGAGGGAAACTCAAATATTTATTTTCCCTTCATTTCCCATTCATCCTCTTTAAGCTGTACCAAGCTTAAAAGCCCCACAGTACTTACCACATATAGGTACTTTGACAACCTATCAAAAATAAAGAAAGGTTCTACGACAATATACCTAAAAGGTTCTACAACAATATACATATTCGTTGTTTACACAATAAACGGAGTTACATATTCTAATTGACAAGCATATAAAATATTGTAAGGACTTTGGACTACCGAAAAATGTTTGCTCTTTTGTGATTGTCCTCAAGAATCAAAAGAAGTTGCATCATAGACATGGACAAAGAAAGGGAAAGTTTCATTTAAAATAGACACATGTAATTATTTTAAGAAAATATCATCATGTTCTAAGGTAGGATCAAAATAGTCCCTTAAGTACTGTCATGATCCAATCTTCCCTCCGTGAGAGGTCGCGACAGAACCTGCTCTCTACGACTAGGTAAGCCTAATATTTGCGGAAAATAATGAAAATGAAAGCATAAATCTTAACAACTAACATCAATAGGTAATTTAATAACTGATAGAAATGTCGCTCGGCATATACAACAATCAACTCTCGAAATATACACATAATTTCCCCAAGTCCCGAAACATCATAAGTCACAAGCTTCTAAGAATTTATCTAACTGTTCTATACATCAGTATCTAGAAGAAGTAAATGAAAGAACAACACAAAAGAGATAGACGAGGACTCCGAGGTCTGCAGACGCGACAGATGTACCTTGAAGTCTCCGAAGCAGCATCGAGTATACAACTCAAAGCGAGGCTGGTAGGAGGTATTCGAATTTGCACACGAAAACATGTGCAAATGAGCAACATGAGTACACCACTATGGTACCCAGTAAGTGCCAAGCCTAACCTCGGTCGAGTAGTGACGAGGTCAGGTCAGGCCCACTAGTAAATAATAAATAAGAAAGGAGAATATAATGTATGATCAGAGACTATAATTAAACAAAAGGAAACACAGCAAAATAACAGTACAACACACAGGGGTAAACATCAGGGGATATCCCGAGATACCGTCTCGTATTCCTAAAATAAACATGGAGGGAGAACTTCCGAGGTACCGCTTCGCAGTATCAAAAGTAAATATACACGGAGAGCTCCCCAGCTACCGCCTTGTAGTCTCAAAAGTAAATGTGCAAGGGGATCTCCCGGGATACCGTCCCGTAGTCCCAAAGTAAATATGTAGGGGAATCTTCCAGGATACATCCCGTAGTCCTAAGGTAAATATGCAACTCAAACAATGGGGATAACAGTTACAGCAAGAAAAACCTAAAGCTTAGACGAAGTACAAGTCAAGAAAAGGAGCAGGAATCCACTAAGCATGCTGCACAAAGTTCATATAAACAATTAAGACATGCAGAGATGCTATTCTAGGCTAACAGGATAACTACACATGCTAGTATAACTCAATTAAGGTGAAACTAGTTATTACTCAGTAAAAATCAGGTTTTACAACAAATAGCCCGTGTACGCACTAGTCACCTCGCGTACACGACGCTCAAATATCATAACAGTACACCAAATACCAAGGGGATTTCCCCTACACAAGGTTAGGCAAGCCACTTACCTCAAACCAAGCCCAATCAATCGGTAACAATGTCTTTTCCACGAATATCCGACTCTGAATGCCCCAAATCTTGCCAAAATAAATTGCATACCATAAACATAACTATAAGGAACTAAACTAATCAATGAAATCAAAGCTAAAGCAATAAAGAAAATCTCCCCAAAACATCGACCCGGGCCCACGTCTCAGAATCAGGTAAAAGTCACAAAATACGAACACCCATTCACTCACGCGTACAACCATACAAGAATTACTCGAATCCGACCTCAAATTGCCTTTTAAAACTCAAAATTTTAGTCTAGAAAGTTTCTACCATTTTCCCCCAAATTTCAAACTCTAATGCTTAATTAGATGATGAAAATAGTAATAAATACATGAAATATAGTCCAATTGGGGTTAGAATCACTTACCCCAACAATAACCCTCGAAAAATCGATCACACCGAGTTCTCAAAGTCCCAAAATTGAAAATGGGATCAAACCCTCGAACTTGGCCCTAATCTACCCAGCAATTTCGCATTTGCGGGCCTCCTGTCTGTCACGACCCAAAATCCTATCTTAGGTCGTGATGGCGCCCAACAGCGGGGTCAGGCAAGCCGACTCTCAATTTACTAAAGGTTCCTTCTTATACGATTAAACACTTTAAAATATACTCAGTTTTTAAAGACTTAAAACATGATTCGACAAGGATAAATAGCCAGTTTTAATAAAAAACACTCATGAAGAGGCGTGAGCCAATATATGTACAAACCCGAAATCCATAATAACTATCACGTGTGTGCCAGGAACTAGTGTCACAAGTCCTACAGGTATACTAACAGAATATACAAAAGATATAATATACATTCCCACTGTCTAAAGGAAATAGACGGGAAATAAGCAAAAGAAAACCCCATGGTGCTGCCGGAGATCGCTAGGAGAAAAGAAACTCACCGTGAAGTTAGGTCCGTCTAATATAAATTCAAGCTCCGGTCTGACAACCAGATGCACCAGCCTCAGAAACTGTACAATTAAGTACAGAAGCGTAGCATGAGTACATAAATATATATGTACCCAGTGAGTATCCTGCCTAACCTCGAAGAGGTAGTGACGAGAGGTCGACATGACACTCACTAAGATCCAACGATATAATTTAATCGAATATAATAGAAACGGTAGGCATGTAAAGGCAGTGAAGCAATAAACATATATATATGGTACTGAAATCCAAGAAAGTACTGGGAATGAATAAAACAATTACCACTTCACTTTCCCCCAAATATCTCTCAAATCAATATTTAGTAACAAATAAATCATACACATACAGGGTAAGGACAACCGGCAGGAGTCATAAGATATTCATGTCAGTGCACTGCCGAGGGTCGAACGACCTGAACCATAAGTGCACCTCTCGACAAAGTACTCACATCTATGCACTGCCGAGGATCGAACGGCCCGTACCAAAAGTGCATCTATCAATCCTGTCTATGCACTGCCGAGGATCAAACGACCCGTACCAAAAGTGCATCTCTCAATCCGTCGTGGCGTACGGCCCGTTCCCATAAGAGTTGGGGGGAAATCACACTCCGCTCGCGGAATGTAAATTGCGAAGCAGTCACAGGCACACACATTATTCCTTTTAAATTACTTTTCAGTGAACAATTCCTTACAAGTTTCTCAAATTTTCACGACCTGAGGGAAGTAAGCAACATGTAACATTTAATTTATTAAGCGTATAGTTCATATCAAGTAAAAATACAAGGCATGATGTGGGCCTAACTACCCAGACATAATAGTAATAGCCGCTACGTACGGACTCTCGTCACTTTATACGTACGTAGCCCCCACACTTATCACATATAGCATTTAAATCACCTAGGGGGATAGTTCCTCCTTACAAGGTTAGAAAGGAGGCTCACCTCGCGTCGCACCTACTCCCCGGGTCAAGAATGCGCCCGAAACTCCGAACTCGACGCCCACGAACATGAAACTAGCCAAATGTTATACAAATATATCAATTTATATTCAAAGCATGGAATTCTCCTATTACTTAGCCAAATTCACCATTCTAGAAAATATTCTAAAATCCAACCCCGGGTCGGCATGCTCAGATTCCAAACATTCTCGAAGGGAATACTCACCCATAGCCTAAGGACCATTAATAAATGATTTTTACTTGATTTCATAGCTAATTCACGGGTAAATTCTCAAATTATCAAAAGCCCTAGGTTCCTACCCAATTCTTGATTTTTTTTCACTAGTTAGGTGATTAAATTCAACTAGGAATTCATGCATTAACAAGTCTTGAGATGAAGTTTACTTACCTTCTAGGAGTTGGGTCGTGGAGTCCTTTTCCCAATCTCCCAAAGTGTTTAATGGATGAAAGAGTGAAGAAAATAATGAAGAATACCACATTTAAGAAAGACACTGTCTGACAATGTTTCCGCACCTGCGGCTCGAGGACCCCACCTGCGGTCTCGCACCTGCGAGCAAAGGCTCGCACCTGCAGAAATGGACGAGGAAGCATGAGCCTGCACCTACGGAGTGGAGACCGAACCTGCAGAACTTTGTCTGCACCTGCGAGAAATGGCCTGCCCACTGGGGGCCGCACCTGCGAGGCTGGGACCGCAGGAGCGGTCCCGCACCTGCGACTGGGCAATCGCACCTGCGGTCAACACCAGAATAGGTGCACCAGCAGCTCTTTCAGCTGATTTTTGGCCTCGTGTGGTGTACGGGAGGCACCTGGTCCCACCTGAGCTCCCGTCCAAATATTTGTTTATACCAAAAAGTGCCAAATCATAATACGGACTCGCTCGAACCTTCAGAACACCCAAAACAATGCTAAAGCTCAAAATCACACCTCAAAACCCCTAGAACCAAACTTAGGAACTTTAAGTTTTCTTGACTTCGCCAAAAACGCTCCGAACCGACCTATTCTACTCGGAATGACACCAAATTTTGCAGGCAAGTCATAAATGACATAATAGAACTATTCCCAATCTCAAAATTTCGTTCGGACTTCGATAACACAAAACACGTCCCAAACCACAATAGGAATTTAAGGAACTTCTTATTTCAATAATGGGCGCCGAAACGCTCCCGTGTCATCAGAAACCCATTCCGAACATACGCCCAAGTCTGAAATCATCATACGAAGCTACCGGAACCGTCGAAACTCGTTTCCGAGGTCGTTTACTAAAAATGTTGACCGAAGTCAAACTGGACTTAAAGGCCAACCTTAAGGAACCAAGTGTTCCTACAGCACTCTAAACACTTCCGAATCCCGGACCACCAGTCCCCGCAAGTCATAAATCATAAAAAGCCGCTATGGGAAGTTTTATTTAGGGGAACGAGGTCCTATAACTCAAAACGACTGGTCGGGTCGTTACATTATCCACCTCTTAAACAAACGTTCGTCCTCGAACGGGTCTAGAATCATACATGAAGTGCTGAATAAGTGTGGTATCTGCTTCGCATGCCCTCCTCGGACTCTCAGGTCGCCTCCTCAACTGGTTGGCCCTTCCACTGGACCTTTACGGAAGAAACTCTCTTGGACCTCAACGTGCGGTCCTATCTATCAATAATAGCAACTGGATCCTCCTCATAGCCCAACCTCTCATCCAACTGAATAGTGCTGAAATCAACCGCGTGAGAGAAGTCGGCGTGGTACCTCCGAAGCATGGATGAACTCCTGATAAACTGGGAGGTAAGGCCAGCTAATAATCAACCTCCCTAACTCGCCTCAACACCTCGAAGGGACCTATAAACCTCGGGCTTAGCTTGCCCTTCTTCCCAAACCTCGTAATACCCTTCATAGGCGAGACTTTCAACATGACCCTTTCTCCTTCCATAAATGATACATTACGCGCCCTCTGATCCGCGTAACTCTTCTGTCTGGACTATGCTGTGCGGAGCCTCTCCTGAATCAACTTCACCTTCTCCAAAGCATCTCTCACCAGGTCGGTACCATATAACCTAGCCTCACCAGGCTCAAACCACCCGATAGGGGAACGACATCGCCGACCATACAAAGCCTCAAATGGTGCCATCTCAATGCTGGACTGATAACTATTATTGTAAGAAAACTCGGCCAAGGGCAAGAACTGGTCCCACTGACCTCCGAAGTCAATCACACATGTCCTGAGCATGTCCTCCAATATCTGAACTGTACGCTCCGGCTGACTATCAGTCTGAGGGTGAAATGCGGTGCTGAGGTCTATCTGGGTACCCATCTCACTATGCAATCAGACTGATATAATGGACACCGGCACACCATGCAACCAGACTATCTCCCGAATGTAGATCTGTGCCAACCTCAGAAGTATATGTAGTAGCCATTGGAATGAAATGCGCTGATTTGGTCAATCTATCCATAATGACCCAAACCTCGTTGAACTTGCGCAAGGTCCGAGGCAACCCAACCAAGAAGTCCACAGTGATGCGCTCCCATTTCCACTCAGGAATGGGCATCTGCTGAAGTAGGCCTCCTGGCCTCTGGTGCTCATACTTAACCTGCAGGAAATTAAGACACCTAGACACATACTCCACAATGTCCTTCTTCATCCGCCTCCACCAGTAATGCTTCTTCCAGTCACGATACATCTTCGTAGCACCAGGATAAACAAAATACCGAGAAATCTATGCCTCCTCTAGAATCCTCTCCCTCAAGACATCAATATTAGGAACACATAAGAGGCCCTGAAGTCTCAGAACACCATCCTCGGCAATAGTAGCCTCCTTGGCCCTACCCTGAACCACTGTCTACCGAAGCTCTGCTAAGCATGGATCATAGAACTGTCGGTCCTTAATCTCCCCCAATAACGAAGACTGAGCAACCACATGTGCTAAAACTCGACGAGGCTCTGAAAGGTCTAATCTCACCAGGCGATTGGCCAAGGACTGAATTTCCAAGGCTAGAGGTCTCTCCTCTGCTGCAATATAAGCCAAGCTACCCATACTCTCCGTCTTCCTGCTCAAAGCATATGCCACCACATTTGCCTTGCCCGGGTGATAAAAAATGGTGATATCATAATCCTTCAACAACTCAATCCATCTGTGCTGCCTCAAATTAAGATCCCCCTGCTTGAACAAGTGCTGCAAGCTATGGTGGTCTGTATAAACCTCACAGGACACTCCATACAAGTAATGCCTCCAAATATTAAGAGCATAAACAATCGCCGCCAACTCCAAATCGTGCACAGGGTAATTCGTCTCATGAACCTTCAGCTGGCATGAAGCATAAGCAATAAATCTCCCTTCCTGCATCAACACACATCCCAAACCAACGCGTGAAGCGTGGCAATACACTGTGTACATCCCAAAACCGGAAGGCAATACTAGAACTGGTGTTGAGGTCAATGCTTACTTGAGCTTCTGAAATCTCGCCTCACACTCGTCGGACCATCTGAACGGGGCATTATTCTGATTCAATCTAGTCAATGGAGTTGCAATAGAAGAGAACCCCTCCACAAATCGGCGATAATAGCCTGCTAGGCCCAAAAAATTCCTGATCTCTATAGCTGAAGTAGGACGCGACCAACTCTGAATTGCCTCGATCTTCTGAGGATCAACCTTGATACCCTCTCCGGATACCACGTGCCCCAAAAATGCCACAGAATCCAACCAGAACTCACACTTGGAGAACTTAGCATATAGCTTCTATTCTCACAAAGCCTGGAGCACAACTCTCAAATGCTGCTCGTGCTCCCCCAAGCTACGTGAATAAATCAAAATGTCATCAATGAAGACAATGACAAATGAATCAATATACTTCCTGAACACCCTATTCATCAAGTCCATGAATGCTGCTAGGGCATTAGTCAAGCCAAAGGACATCACCAGGAACTCATAATGGCCATTTCTCGTACGAAAAGCAGTCTTTGGAACATCTGAAGCCCGAATCTTCAACTGATGATATCCCGATCTCAAATCCATCTTATAAAACACACGAGCACCCTGAAGCTGGTCAAACGAATCATCGATGCACGAAAAAGGATACTTGTTCTTAATGGTAACCTTGTTCAACTGGCGGTAATCAATACACATCCGCATAGACCCATCCTGCTTCTTCACAAATAGAACTGGAGCACCCCACGGTGATACACTCGGTATAATGAACCCCTTAGCTAACAACTCCTTAAACTGCTCCTTCAACTCTTTTGGAGCCATATGGTACGGAGGAATAGATATAGACTGGGTGTCTGGAGCTAAATCAATGCAGAAATCAATATCACAATCCGGAGGCATGCCCAGAAGATCCGAAGGAAATACATCAGCAAACTCTCGAACAACTATCACTAAATCAATCGTCGAAGACTCGGCGGTGGCGCCCCGCACATAAGCGACGTAGGACAGACAACCCTTCTCGACCATATGTTGAGCCTTCAGGAATGAAATAACCCGGCTATTTGCACTAACTGAGGAACCTCTCCACTCAAGCCTAGAAGACTCTGGCATGGGTAAAGTAACTGTCTTGGCATGGAAATATAGCACGACATGATAAGGAGATATCCAATCAATGCCTAAAATAATCTCGAAATCAACCATGTCGAGCAATAAAGGATCCACTCGAGTCTCGAACCTACAAATCGAAATCACACAGGACCGACAAATCCGGTCTACAACCACAGAATCGCCCACGGGAGTGGACACATAAATAGGAGAACCCAAGGACTCACGAGGGAAATCTAGAAAATGAGCAAATAAGACCGAAACATAGGAATAAGTGGACCCTGGATCAAATAACACTGATGCCTCTCTACCACATACTGTAATAATACCTATGATCACGACGTCTGAGGCCACTGCATATGATCTGGCCGGAATGGCATAGAATCTGGCTGGAGTACGGGAAGATTGAGCTCCACTAGAGTGAACATGAGCTACCTGACCTCCCCCTGACTGGCCTCCACCTCTAGGACGACCCCTGCCGACCTGTCCTCCACCTCTAGGTGGCCGGACTGCTGGTGCCGGACCCATCGACTGATAACCCTGTTGTACGGCCTTTCCCCGAAACCTGCGACACTGCCTTCTGATATGACCTGGCTCTTCACACTCGTAACAACTCCCAGGTAGCATAGTCTGTTGCCCCAAAGAAGAACCCTGAATGGCCGGAAGGTGATGAGAGCCCTCTGGCATAGCACTGAAGTAAGGGTCGGAGGATCTCGGATGACTGGGATAACCACTGTGTGAACTCTGAATGGATGAAGGACGGTAGAGCGCTCTGGCATGGCTGAAATGAGGCCTCGCTGGAACACCTCGGGGAGGTAGTGGATGTGCTGAATATAAAGGCCTGCTGGGCTGACCAATGCTATACTGACCTCTGCCCCTAACTAGGGCACCACTGAAATCTCCAGATAATCTAGCCTCTTATCCTGCTGCCCCTGCTCCTTGCTCCTCGACCGATACCCCTCGATCCTGCGAGCAATCTCTACCACGAGCTGATAAGGAGTACCCATCTCCACCTCTCGGGCCATGGTGGCCCTAATACCTGGATGCAACCCAGCCACAAATCTCCGCACCCTCTATGCATCAGTAGGTAGTATCATGAGTGCATGGCGAGACAACTCTAAAAATATGGCCTCATAATCTGTCACTGACATCTGCCCCTGCTCTAGCCGCTCAAACTGATACCGCAGTCTTCCCTATCAAAGAGTGAGATATATCTATCCAGAAACATTTGTGTGAATTGCTCCCAAGTGACAGGAGGAGAATCTGCTGGCCTGCTGAGAATATAGGACTGCCACCACCTACGAGCTCTGCCCTCCAACTAAAAGGTAGTGAAATCCACTCTGGGGGACTCTAGTATCCTCATGTTGTGCAGTCTGTCCTTACACCTATCCAAAAAATCTTGGGCGTCCTCTCCTCACTCACCCCCAAAGACTGGAGGGTGAAATCGGGTCCATCTATCCAATAACTTATGCGGATCACCGTCCGCAGCTGGTATGGGCTCAGGTGCTGCTGCAATAGGCTGGACCCCACCCACGGGCAGTGTACTCGGGGTATGATGTAATGTTGCCGTCTAGCCTGCAGCCTTGGCAGTAGGGGTCTGGACTCCCCCTCCCGCCTGGGAAGTGGTAGGATCCGCTGGAAATAAACCAGCCTGGGACATAGTGTCCATGAATCTCATCATACGACCCATGACTGCCTGGAAACCAGGCGCCATCATGAAATCTACTAGTGCAGGATCTGTTGGAGGCACCTCGTCCTGCTCCTCTATAATAGGGTCCTCTGGTGGCAGAACCGGAATAGCTCTGGGACACCCTCGTCCCCTACTGTGGGCCGGTGCCCTTCCCCGGCCTCTGCCACGACCTCGGACAGCGGGGGTAGCGGCCCTTCTTGGGTCTGGAACATCACATGCACGCGTCCTCACCATATGTGAGAGAATAGAAGAATGAATTACTAAATCATTGAATGCACGATAGAATAAGAACAAAGAGAGGTTTCCTAACACCCTGTAGCCTCCTGAAGATAAGTGCAAACATATCCGTACCGATCCGCAAGACTCTACTTGGTTTGCCTGTGACTCGTGAGACTTACGTGAACCTAGTGATCTGATACCATGTTGTCACGACCCAAAATCCTAACTTAGGTCGTGATGGCGCCCAACAGCGGGGTCAGGCAAGCCGACTCTTAATTTACTAAAGATTCCTTCTTATTAGATTAAACACTTTAAAATATACTCAGTTTTTAAAGACTTAAAACATGATTTGACAAGGATAAATAGCCAGTTTTAATCAAAAACACTCATGAAGAGGCGTGAGCCAATATATGTACAAACCCGAAATCCATAAACACTATCACGTGTGTGCCAAGAACTAGTGTCACAAGTCCTACGGGCATAATAACAGAATATACAAAAGATATAATATACAGTCCCACTGTCTGAAGGAAATGGACGGGAAATAAGCAAAAGAAAACCCCATGGTGCTGCCGGAGATCGCCAGGAAGAAAAGCAGCTCACCGTGAAGTCAGGTCCGTCTAATATGAAGTCAAGCTCCAGTCCGACAACCAGATGCACCAGCATCAGAACCTGTACAATTAAGTACATAAGCGTAGCATGAGTACATAAATATATATATACCTCGAAGAGGTAGTGATGAGAGGTCGACATGACACTCACTAAGGTCCAACGATATAATTTCACAGAATATAATAGAAACGGTAGGGATGTAAAGGCAAACAACAAACATATATGTATGGTACTAAAATCCAAGAAAGTACTGGGAATGAAGAAACAATTACCGTTTCACTTTCCCCTAAATATCTATCAAATCAATATCCATGAATTTAGCAACAAATAAATCATATGCATGAAGGGTAAGGACAACCAGCCGGAGTCATAAGATAATCATGTCTGTGCACTGTCGAGGGTCAAACGGCCCGAACCATAAGTGCACCTCTCCTCAAAGTACTCATATATACGCACTGCCGAGGATCGAACGACCCGTACCAGAAGTGCATTTCTCAATCCTCTCTATACACTGCCGAGGATCGAAGGGCCCGTACCAAAAGTGCATCTCTCAATTTTCCGTGGCGTACAGCCCGTTTCCATAAGAGTTGGGGAAAAATCACACTCCGCTTGCGGAATGTAAATTGCGAAGCGGTCACAGGCACACACATTATTCCTTTTTAAATTACTTTTCAGTGAACAATTCCTTACAAGTTTCTCAAATTTTCACTACCTGAGGGAAGTAAGCAACATGTAACATTTAATTTATTAAGCATATAATTCATATCAAGTAAAAACACAAGGCATGATGTGGGCCTAACTACCGGGACATAATAGTAATAGCCACTACGTACGGACTCTCGTCACTTTGTATGTACGTAGCCCCCAAAATTATCACATATAGCATTTAAATCACCTAGGGGGACAGTTCCCCCTTACAAGGTTAGAAAGGAGACTCACCTCGCGTCGCACCTACTCCCCGGGTCAAGAATGCGCCCGAAACTCCGAACTCGACACCCACAGACTCGAAACTAGCCAAATGTTATACAAATATGTCAATTTATATTGAAAGCATGGAATTATCCTATTACTTAGCCAAATTCACCATTCTTGAAGAAATTCTAAAATCCAACCCCAGGCCCGCATGCTCGGATTCCAAAAATTCTCTAAGGGAATACTCACCCATAGCCTAAGGATCATTAATAAACGATTTTTACTTGATTTCATAGTTAATTCATGCGTAAATTCTCAAATTGTCGAAAGCCCTAGTTTACTACCCAATTATTTTTTTTTTCACGAATTAGGTGATTAAATTCAACTAGGAATTGATGCTAACAAGTCTTGAGATGAAATATACTTACCTTCTAGGGGTTGGGTCGTGGAGTGATTTTTCCAAGCTCTCAAAGTGTGTAATGGAGGAAAGAGTGAAGAAAACAATGAAGAATCCCGTATTTAAGAAACACACTGTCTGACAGTGTTTCCGCACCTGTGGCTCGAGGACCGCACCTGCGAGCAAAGGCTCGCACCTGTGGAAATGGACGAGGAAGCCTGGGCCCGCACCTACGGAGTGGAGACCGCACCTGCGACAGTGCTCCTACGGAACTTTGTCCGCACCTGCGAGAAATGGCCTTCCCGCTGGGGGTCGCACCTGCGAGGCTGGGACCGCAGGAGAGGTCCGGCACCTGCGACTGGGCAACTGCACCTGCGGTCAACACCAGGACAGGTGCACCAACAGCTATTTCAGTTGGTTTTTGGCCTCGTGTGGTGTCCAGGAGGCACCTGGGCCCACTTGAGCCCCCGTCCAAATATACCAACAAGTCCCAAATCATAATACGAACTCGCTCAAGCCTTCGGAATACCCAAAACAACGCTAAACTGAAAATTACACCTCAAAACCCCTAGAACCAAACTTAAGAACTTTAAGTTTTCTTGACTTCGCTAACAATGCGCCGAACCGACCTATACTACTCGGAATGACACCAAATTTTGCAGGCAAGTCATAAATGACATAACGGAACTATTCCCGCTCTTGGAATTCCGTTCGGAACTCGATAACACAAAAACACGTCCCAAAGCACAATAGAAACTTAAGGAACTTCTTATTTCAATAATGGGCGCCGAAACGCTCCCGGGTCATCAGAAACCCATTCCGAACATACGCCCAAGTCCGAAATCATCATACGAAGCTATCGGAACCGTCAAAACTCGATTCCGAGGTCATTTACTAAGAATATTGACCGAAGTCAAACTTGGCCTTAAAGGCCGACCTTAAGGAACCAAGTGTTCCTACAGCACTCTAAACACTTCCGAATCCCCGACCACCAGTCCCCGCAAGTCATAAATCATAAAAAGCCGCTATGGGAAGTTTCATTTAGGGGAAACGGGTCCAATAACGCAAAATGACCGGTCGGGTTGTTACACTGTTGCACCTATAATGCCGCACCTGCAGAATTTCCATCGCAGGTGCGGAGATGACTTAAGTCCTTAGATCCACTTCTGCGACCAGGGGACCACACCTGCGTGCCCACTCGTACGGATATCTTTCCGCTTCTGCGATCCTCAAGTTCCAGGCCCTTCCGCTTCTATGCTCTATCTTCCGTAGAAGCGCCTCCGCTTCTGCGGGCCAATCTCGCACCAGCGAATACAGACCAAGCTTGACCAAGCCGCACATGTGCTCCTCCTTCCGCACGTGTGAGTCCGCACCTGCGGTTTCCCCACCGCAGGTGCGAAACACCAGAAACCAGAAAATTTCAGCAATTGCATAAGTCAAAATTTCAATCCGTTAAGCATCAGAAACATACCCGAGGCCCTTGGGACCTCAACCAAACATACTAACAGCTCCTAAAACAGCATAAGAACTTAGTCGAGCCCTCAAATCATATCAAATAACGCTATAAACACGAATCACCCCTTCAATTCAAACTTAATGAACTTCAAACTTCTACAACTGATACCGATAACCTATCAAACCACGCCTGATTGACCTAAAATTTAGCACACAAGTCATATTCAAAATTACGGACCTACTCCAACTTCCGGAACAGGAATCTTCCCTTGACGTCAAAAAGTCCACTTCCGATGAAAATCTCCAAAATTTTGACTTTCGCCATTTCAAGCCTAAATCAGCTACAGACCTCCAATTCATAGTCCGTACATGCCCCTAAGTCCAAAATCACCCAACGGAACTACAAGAACCGATAAAACTCCATTCCGAAGTCATTTTCACACATCTCTGACTATGCTAAAAAATTCTAAGACTTAAGCTTCCGTTTAGGGACTGAGTGTCCCAAAACACTCTGAAACCAAAAACAAAACCTCCCGGCAAGTCACATAAGCAGAAACAGATATGGGGAAAGCAGTAAATAGGGAATCGAGGCTATTACTCTCAAATAACTGGACAGGTCATTACATCCCCCCCTCTTAAAACAATCGTTTGTCCTCGAACGAGCATAGAGACATACCTAAAGTGGTGAAAATATGAGGATAACGGTTGTGCATATCATGCTCAGTCTCCCAAGTCTCCTTCTTGACCAGTTGACCCCTCCACTGAACCTTCATGGAAGCAATGTTCTTTGACCTCAGCTTTTGAACCAGCATGTCCAAAATAGCCATTGGCTCCTCAACATAAGATAAATCCTTGTCCAATTGGACTGAGCTGAAATCCAACACATGGGATGTATCACCATGATACTTCCAGAGCATAGAAACATGGAATACTGGATGAACCTCTGCAAGACTAGGAGGTAAGGCAAGCTCATAAGCAACCTCCCAAACACGTCGCAACACCTCAAATGGGCCTATAAACTTTGGGATCAGATTTCCTTCTTTCTGTACCTCACAACACCCTTCATGGGTGACACCCGGAGTAGGTTCTACTCTCCAACCATGAATGCAACATTGCGAACCTTTCGATCCACATAAATCTTCTGTCTGGACTCAGCTATGCGAAGTTGAACCTGAATAACCTTCACCTTATCTAGGGCATCCTTAACCACGTCTGTACCCAATAATCTAACCTTGCCCGGCTCGAACCAACCCACTAGAGACTTACACCGCCTACCATACAGAGCCTCATACGGTGCAATCTGGATGCTCAACTAATAACTATTATTGTAGGCAAATTCTTCAAGTGGCAAGAACTGATTCCACGACTTCAAACTCCATCACACATACACGGAGCATATCCTCTAATATCTGCATAGTGCGCTCAGACTGTCCGTCTGTCTGAGGGTGAAATTTTGTACTCAGCTCCACTCGAGTAACCAACTCATGTTGTACGGCCCTCTAGAACCATGATATAAACTGCGTACCTCGGTCAGAGATGATAGATAATGGTATGCCATGAAGCCTGACGATCTCGCAGATATATACTCGAGCCAGCTGCTCGGAAGAATAGATAATCATCACAGGAATGAAATGAGCTGACTGGTCAGCCTATCCACAATCCCCCAAACTGCGTCAAAATTCTGCTGAGTCCATGGAAGCCCAACAACGAAATCCATAGTGATCCACTCCCATTTCCACTTTGGAATCTCTAAATTCTGAAGCAACCCACCTGGCCGCTGATGCTTATACTTCACCTGCTGATAATTTAGACACCGAGCTACATAAGCCATTATGTCCTTCTTCATTGTCCTCCACTAGTAATGCTGCCTTAAGTCCTGATACATCTTCGTGGTACCCGAATGAATGGAGTATCACGAACTGTGAGCCTCCTGGAGAATCAACTCACACAAACAATTCACATTGGGCACACATAGCCTGGCCTGCAACCTCAATACACCATAATTCCCAATAGTGACCTCTTTAGCATCACCGCTGGACCGTGTCCTTAAGGACAAACAGATGGGGGTCATCATACTAACGCTCCTTGATACGATCATAAAGAGAAGACCGAGATATCACACAATACTCGACTCAACTCGACACAAAAATATCCAATCTCACAAACTGGCTAGCTAAAGCCTAGACATACGATGCTAATGGCCTCTCTGCTGCTGGTAGATATGCTAAGCTCCTTAAACTCTCGGCCCGGCGAATCAAAGCATCGACCACCACATTTTCCTTCCTCGAATGGTATAAAATGGTGATATCATTATCCTTAAGCAACTCCAACCACCTCCGCTGATGCAAATTAAGATCCTTTTGCTTGAACAGATGCTGAAAACTCCGATGATTGGTATAAATATCACATGGAACACCGTACAAATAGTGCAGCCAAATTGTCAAGGCATGAATAATCGCTGCTAACTCAAGGTTGTGGACAAGATAGTTCTTTTCATGCACCTTCAGCTGTCTAGACATGTAGGAAATCACCATACCGTCCTGCATCAACACTACACCAAGACTAATCTGTGACGCATCACAATATACCGTATAAGACCCCGAACATAAAGGCAATACCAATACTTGGGTTGTAGTCAAATCTGTCTTGAGCTTATGAAAGCTCTCCTCACACTCCTCTGTCCACCCGAACGGGGAACCTTTCTGGGTCATCCTGGTCATAGGTGCTGTAATACATGAGAATCCCTCTACAAAACAACGGTAATACCCTATCAACCCAAGAAAAATCCGGATCTCCATAGCTGAGGATGGTCTAGGCCAACTCTCCACTTCTTCCACCTTCTTTGTATCCACCTTGATCCCATCACTCGATACTACATGATCCACGAATGCCACTGAGTCTAGCCAAAACTCACACTTTGAAAATTTTGAATATAACTTCTTTTCTCTCAAGGTCTGAAGCACAGTCATCGGGTGTTGCTTGTGATCCTCCCGAGTCTGGTAGTACACCAGAATGTCGTCAATAAACACAATGGCGAATGAGTTGAGATGGGGCCGGAACACACTTTGCATCAAGTGCATAAATATTGCTGGGGCATTGGTCAGCCCAAAAGATATCACAAGGAACTCATAGTGACCATACTGAGTCCTGAAAGAAGTCTTTGGGATATCTGGATCCCAAATCTTCAACTGATGATAGCTTGAACGCAAGTCAATCTTGGAAAACACCCTTGCACCTTGTAACTGATCAAATAAGTCATCAATACAAGTAATGGATACTTGTTCTTCACTGTAACTTTGTTGAGTTGGCGATAATCAATGCACATACGCATAGAACCATCCTTTTTCTTCACAAATAAGATCGGAGCACCCCAAGGTGACACATTAGGCCGAATGAAGACCTTATTAAGAAACTCATGTAATTGCTCCTTCAACTCTTTCAACTCAGGAGGAGCCATATGATATGGAGGAATAGAGATGGGATGAGTGCCCGACAACAAATCAATGCCAAAATCAATATCTATGTCGGGCGGCATGCTCGGAAGATCAGCTGGAAACACATCTAGAAAGTCCCTCACTACTGGAACTGACTCAACTGTAGGGGTGCTAATACTGACATCTCTTACATAAGCTAGATACGCATCACACCCCTTGTCAACCATTTGTTGAGCTTTAAGAAAGGAAAGAACTCTGCTGGAAGTACACTCTAAGGTACCTCTCCACTTTAATCGCGGTAAGCCTAGCATAGCTAGCGTCACGGTCTTAGCGTGACAATCAAGAATAGCATAATGGGGAGATAAGCAGTCCATGACCAATATAACATCAAAGTCTACCATACTGAGCAATAATAAGAGCAACCAAACACGACCGATACACACGATCCGCAACACGAGAATATCCAATATGAGTAGGCACATAAGCAGGGAAACTCAAAGAATCAGGAGATACACCCAAATACGGGGAAAAATAAGAGGACACATAGGAATATGTAGATCCTGGATCAAATAAGAGCGACGCATCTCTATGACACACCAGAAAAATACCTGTAATGATAGAGTTGGAAGCAACTGCCTCTGTACGAACCGGAATAGCATAATATCTGGCCTGACCTCCCCCTCTAGGGAGACCTCGACCTCCACCTTGAACTGGCTGAGCAGGTGGGGAGGTAGCTGGTGCTGGAATCATAGCCTGAGGATTAGGTAGAGCACGCGGTGGCTGAGAATTCTGTGGAGGTGCACCCCTCCTAAGTCTTGGGAAATCCCTCACCATATGGCGGGTGTCTCCACACTCAAAACAAGCTCTCGAAGGGCGTGGCTACTATGACTGGCTCGGGCCAGGTCTGCTGAATTGGCCGCTCAAAGCACTCCGCGTAGAAGGTACACTAGATACTGGTGGTGTATAATAAGGCTCCTGGGGCCAAAAAGGGGTCGGAATACCACTGGTGGCTGGAAGAGCTGAATGAACGGGGAAACTCACATAACCCCTACCATGGAGAACTGCATCTGGGGCACGAGTACCACTGTAGGTGCTTGACTTTTGAGACCTCTTGGCCTCCCCCTCCTCTATATAGCGAGTGAGCATGCCCTCAAATCTCCTAGCAATACTCACAACCTGCTGGAATGGAATATCCATCTCCATCTCCTTGGACATACTAATCTGGATACTGGGTGGAGTCCCTCAATAAATTGATGAACCCTTTCTCGAACTATGGCAACCAAGGCTGGTGCATGTCGAGCCAAGTTATTGAAGCAAACTGCATACTCCGACACAGTCATAGCATCCTGGTGCAGCTGCTCAAAATCCATGCGTTATTCGTCCCTGAGACTCTGAGGGACATAATCTCTCAAAACAAATGTTAGATAACTGAGTCCATGAAAGTGAAGCTGCCTCAGCTGGACTGCTCAACTCAGAAGCACGCCACCACTGATATTTTGCTCATCTAAAATGGAAACTAGTAAAAGAAACCCTACTCGACTTCACAACGCCCATAGTATGGAGAATGCAATGACACTCCTCTAGAATACCCTGGGCATCATCTGTAGACAATCCGCTGAAGGTAGGAGGGTAATACTTCTTGTACCTCTTAAGTCTGAGCTGCTCTGAGTTCTGCGGACGCGGCAGATGTACCTTGAAGTCTCTGGAGCAGCAGCGAGTATGCAACTAAAAGCAAGGCTGGTAAGAGGTACCTGGATCTGCACACGAAAACATGTGCAGAAGAGTAGCATGAGAACACCACAATAGTACCCAATAAGTGCCAAGCCTAACCTCGGGTCGAGTAGTGACAAGGTCAAGTTAGGCCCACTAGTAATAAATAAGGCAGGAGAATATACAGTATAATAAGAAACTAGAATTTAACAAAAGGAAACACAACAAAATAACAGTACAACACACATGGGTAAACAACAGGGGATCTCCTGAGATACCGTCTCGTAGTCCAAAATAAATATGCAGGGAGAAATCTCGAGGTACCACCTCATAGTCTCAAAAGTAAATATACAGGGAGAGCTCCCGAGATACTTCCTCACAGTCTCAAAAGTAAATGTGTAGGGGGATCTCCCGGGATACCGTCCCGTAGTCCCAAAGTAAGTTTGCAGGGGGATCTCCCGCAATACCATTCCATAGTCCCAAGGTACATACACATCTCAAACAATTGAGATAACAGTTACAGCAAGAAAAACCTACAGTTTAGACTAAGTTCAAGTCAAGAAATGGAGCAGGAATCCACTAAGCATGCTGCACAGAGTTCAGATAAACAACTAAGACATGTAGACATGCTATTCTAGGCTAACATGATAACTACACATGCTAGTATAACTCAATTAAGGTTAAACAGGTTATTACTCAGTAAAAATCAGGTTTTACAACAAATATCCGTGTACGCACTCGTTACCTCACGTACACGGTGCTCACATATTATAACAGTACCAAATCCTAAGGGGATTTCCCCAACACAAGGTTAGGCAAGCCACTTACCTCGAACAAAGCTCAATTAATTGGTAACAATGCCTTTTCCATGAATATCCAACTCCGAATGACCCAAATCTAGCCAAAATAAATTACATACCATAAATATAACTATACTGAACTAATATAATTAATGAAAACAAAGCTAAAACAAGGAATTAGAAAATCGCCCCAAAAATTCGACTGGGGCCCATGTCTTGGAATCGGGTAAAAGTCTCAAAATATGAACACTCATTCACTTACAAGTCCAACCATACAAGAATTACTCGAATCCGACCTCAAATCGCCTTTCAAAACTCAAAAATTTAGTCTAGGAAGTTTCTACCATTTTCGCTAAAATTTCCAACTCAAATCCCTAATTAGATGATGGAAATAGTAATAGATTCATGAAATATATTCCAATCCAGGTTAGAATCACTTACCCCAACAATTTCCTAGAAGAACCTTCGAAAAATCGCCTCACACTGAGCTCTCAAACTCCCAAAATTGAAAATGGGATCAAACCCTCGAACGTGGCCCTTTTCTGCCCAGCGATTTCGCATTTGCGGGCCTCCAGTCGCACCAGTGACATCGCATCTACGAAATTTTCATCGCAGGTGCGGAGATGACTTAAGTCCTTAGATCCGCTTCTACGTGCAATGGGCCGCACCTGCGCGCCCGTTGCTGCGGATATCTTTTCGCTTCTGCGATCCTCAAGCTCCAAGCCCTTCTGATTCTGCGCTCCATCTTCTACAGTAGCGACTCCGCTTCTACGGGCCAATCTTGCACCTGCGCCCACAGAACAAGCTTGACCAAACGCGCCTGTGCTTCTCCTTCTGCACGTGCGAGTCCGCATATGCGGTCTCCCCACCGCAGGTGCGAAACACCAAAAAATCAGAAAACTTCAGCAATTGCATAAGTCAATACTTCAATCCATTAAGCATCAGAAACACACCCGAGGCCCCCGAAACCTCAACCAAACATACCAAAAAGTCCTAAAACACCATAGGAACTTAGTCGAGCCCTCAAATCACATCAAACAACGCTAAAAAATGAATCACCTTCCAATTCAAACTTAATGAACTTGAAACTTCAAATTTCTACAACCGATGCTGAAACCCATTAAACCAGGCCCGATTGACCTTAAATTTTTCCCACAAGTCATATTCAACATTACAGACCTACTCCAACTTCCGGAATCAGAATCTGACCCCGATATCAAAAAGTCTAGTTCTTGTCAAAATCTCCAAAAATTTGACTTTTGCTATTTCAAGCCTTAATCAGCTAGAGACCTGCAATTCACAATCCGGACATGCCCTTAAGTTCAAAATCACCCAACGGAGCTAACGAAACCGACGAAACTTCATTTTGGAGTCGTCTCCAAAGAGTTCCGGCTACGGTAAAAAATCCTAAGACTTAAGCTTCCGTTTAGGGACTAAGTGTTCCAAAACACTCTGAAACCAACAAAACATCTTTCGGCAAGTCACATAAGCAGAAATAGATACGGGGAAAGGAGTAAATAGGAGATCGGGGCTATTACTCTAAAAACGATCGTCTGGGTCGTTACAAGTACGCTCAAAATAGTTTTGGTCCTTTATGTTGCTAAAAGTTTACTAACACTTTTACAACAACAACATCAAATTCAGTGTAACCCACAGTGGTGTACGGGAAGGGTAATGTGTACGCATATCTTACCATAACCTTATGAACATAGAGAAACTAATTTTTTTAACCTTTTGATATTGCTAAAAAACTTAACAAATTATGGTAAATTTGTCAAAAATAGTGGTAAAAAGGATTGAATGGTAACTCACATTTAGAGCTAGTTAGCAAGGTCTGTCCTTTAGATTACAGCAAGTTTGACCGTATTTTGTTTTGGTTAAAAATACTTTTTAGCCTTTTTTTGTCTAAATTAAAGTGTTTGACCAAATGACCCCTTAGCTAGCGCTTAGACATATATTTAGTTAAAATTTCAAAAAAGTGAGTTTTTGAAGTTGAGATGAAAAATAATTTTTGAAAGTTCAAATTATGTTTGGACATGCATTGTACTTGAAAAAAATTAAAGTTTTATAAGTATAAAATTTCAAAAACTACTCTAGAGTTGTTTTTGAGATTTAAAAGATTGAGTGGGAATTTGTATTTAGAGGTTGCTGGCAAGGCCTATCCTTTAGGCTTAGTCTTCTTTTGTCTTTTTCTGTGTTTCTTTGTCATAACCCAAAATCTAACTAGTTGTATAACAACTAATCCCAACCCTCTAGGTAAGCCAATTAACAATAAACCAATTCCAACGATATTCATTAAGAGAAGTAATGATATTACATTTGTTCTTATATACAAAAAATTCTCAAGGACTGGTGGTACAAATCATGAGCTTATAAGATTTAGAGTTTACAAATCTGATATGACACAAATATATCATCTGTTTAACATATACATGAACAGATTTAAAATGCTAACGCTACGAAGAACAAGATGCAACTATCACAGGAACACATGTACGTCTTCAATTCCAGGTCCTGCCACACACAGCAACATCAACATCCAAAATATGCACGCAAGGTGCAGAAGTGTAGTATGAGTATAATGGACCTTATATACTCAATAAGTAACAAATATAACCTTAGGTTGCAAGTTGTGACGAGCTGGGACAAAGGTTAGTGTCCAACACCAATAGCCAACAACAACTCATAACAATATAATAAAAGTGGTACAAGAAATAACTTAGCTCATTCATAGTTTCGAAAAATAGGCATGATTTTCAAGTATATCAGTGAGAACCCAAATCTTTTATTGAAATCACTAAAATATGACTAAATCTGAAAAAACTATAATTTTTCCCAAAACTTTCACCAAAAGGTAAGATGTTTCATTATCAAATGGCATGAGAAAAGTACATCTCTATGCCTACATATCAATGTGTATATGAAGTCATGAATGAAGCAATATTGTAAAGCATGAGGAAAATACATCTCTATGCATGTATGTCAAGTGTGCACGTCGAATGCAATGCAACGCAGTGATAAAACCATATGCATACTCTCATAGTATCAATTCACACAGTCATCCCGGTCACTCAGTCCTCCCAATCACTCGGCACTCGCTCTCGACATTCGCGTTCGACACTTGCACTCAGTAAGTACCTGCGCTCACTATGGGTGTGCAGACTCTGGAGGGGCAGGTCCAACCCAAGAGCTATAATTTTCTAATTATGGCATGAATCAATAAAGCCTGCTGCGGCGTGCAGCCCGATCACATAAATATCACTCACAAAGGCCCTCGGCCTCTCTCAGTAATCAATCTCTCCAACCTCTCGCGCTCATAATATCATGAAAATCATCCGAAAAATAATGATGTGATGTATCAACAAATAGCAACAGAGACTGAGATATGATATGCAAATTAATGAGTATGACTGAGTATATAACTGCAATTTAAGCAAATAACCCCACAACAGGTATGACCTTAGTGGGTCCTAACAGAATAAGCATATAGCCTAAAATTGGTTTCTAACATGGATCACAATTCAATTACTCTAACAAGTATAAATCTCATGGATAAAAACAAGATTAGGTAACTACACACTTCCACATAAACAATCGGTTAATAATTTACACGGTGCACTCCCATACGTCTGTCACCTAGCATGTGCGTCACCTCAACTCCAAACACATATAACGTATATTCCGGGTTTCATAACCTCAACAAAAAGTTCAGAAGAGTTACTTACCTCGAACAAGCTGAATCCTATACCGAGAAAACCGAACAATACTCTAGAAACACCATCCTACGCTTACCGACCTCCGAACGGCTCAAAACTAGCCAAAAGCAACTCAATATATCAAATAATGCCTAAGGAAACAATTACAAATGATAAAGGTCGAATCTTTAATCAAAAGTCCAAAGTCAACCAAAACGTTAAACCTGAGACCGCGCCTCAAGCCCAACAAAACTCACAAAATCCAACAACCCATTCAATTACGAGTCCAACTATACTAGTTTCATTCAAATACGACTCCGAATCGATGTTCAAAACTCAAAAATTCACTTTATGAAACTTTAGACAAAACCCCCAAATTTTTCTTTTGAAATCATTAACCAAATCCCAAACACGAGGATATATTCATGAAATATAATTAAAACCGAGTTGAGAACACTTACCCCAATCCATATGGTGAAAATCGCTTAATTCTGAACTTCATTGCTCCAAATATGTTAAAATAGCTGAAAACCCCGAAAATGGAGTACTTATAATGATTGGGCAGAAATACCCTACGCGATCACGGGACATTCTTCGCGATCGCGAAGGACAAACTCAGCAGCCTCCAAAAATACCCTACTTGCTCGTGAAACATCACATGAGAACGCGATGGCTACATGCACCTTGTCGCGCCCTATTTTCCTCGCGAAATCGGGTTTCGACATTTCTGGAACAACTCCTTCTTTTTGGATTGGGTAAGGAATTGGAAGAGTTGCCACCTAACGGATTGAGGTGCGTTAGGGCACCTCGAGTAATTAACTCATAGAACTAGTTTGCATCACTGGAGATCGGTTAAGGACTCAAATTACCTTGAGGAGAAGATGTTAGGCACCCCTTGAGGTCCACAACGGTGGGTCCCGGCCGAACTTAAATTAAGCGAATTAGTCTAAAAAGGGAAGAAAACAATTTGGACAACACAAATTACTTTAAACAGGATTATAAGGGGGGTCCTAATTTTTTTAGCCTATAGGATCATTCCATGCAATACTTTGTGACTTCCCCAAGTTGGGGTGTTACTCATAGAATTAGCGCACGGGCTATCATTTCTTTACTATCCAATTACAATCTTTAAGTAGTTACCTAAGCATTCTAGTAGCTTCTAACTCGTTCCTTATGCGTTCACTACCCATCCCTTACCTATAGCCATGGAGGTATTAGGACCTCTATTTAGGATGGTTCTAGACCGACCTGTGTTACTTAAAATTAGAAATCTAGGCCAAAAACTAAAGACAAATAGGACTTTCAAATAAACAACAAATAAGGGCTCACATTGACCTCCACACATAAACAACAAAAACACGCAATTGAATCAGAAAACTCTGTTAATTTGGAATCCTATATGCAGGATATCTAGGTGAACAAAAACAGAATGTAAAGACAGTTTTATTAAAGCGAGCATTGTGTCACGACCCAAAATCTACGAGTCGTGATGGCGCCGGACACGACTGTCAGGAAAGCCAACCCCTTAATTAGTTGAAATAACTTTCCAGTTTTTGACATTTATGAAACACATTTCCTTCCACTTTATTACATATCAACCAAATAAAAACCTCTTAATTAAAAACAATGGTTTAAAGATTTCACTTAAGCAATTATATCCCAATACATACCACAGAACCTGGTGTCACAAGTACATGAGCAATTTTTAGGAATTCAACAATCATTACAAGCCTGTCCGAAATACAACTGGACAAGGAAATTTAAATCAAATAGATATAGTGTGAAGGATACTATGTCAGCTATGGATCGCCTCCGGATGATGCAGCTCGTCTAAGTCTCCGAATCCTCCACATTTCTATGAAAGTACCTGTGCAATAAAAATGCACAGCAAGTATAGCATGAGTACAAAAACAATGTGTACTCAGTAAGTCGCTCGCCTAACCTCAGAGAGGTAGTGACGAGAGGTTGACTTGACACTCACTAGGGTCCAACAATATAATATATGACAGAATATGATGAAGTATAGTAGACATGCAGGATAGTGAGCAGCGAATACGTATCAAGTACAGAAATCCAGGTAACTACTGAGAATAAACAACAATGTACACTTCTCTTTTTCCGAGTACATGTCAAGCCAATATAAATACAACAATACCAAATATTCATGCGCACACAAGGATAAGACAACCGGCCAGAGGCGAAGGAATATCTAATCACTGAATAGTCGTAAAGCTTTCCCCGCTCGCAAATCATACCTGCGACTCGGTTGCTGACACATTTATACCAAATTACCATAAAGCTTCCCTCGATCGCGAATCATACCTGCGATTTGAGTGCTGACACACTTATACTGAATATTATAAAGCTTCCCCCGCTCGCGAATCAAACCTGCAACTCGGGTGCTGACACATTTATACCAAATTACTATAGAGCTTTCCTCAATCGCGAATCATACCTACGATTCGAGTGCTGACACACTTATACTGAATATTATAAAGCTTCCCCCGCTCGTGAATCATACATGCGACTCGGGTGCTGACACATTTATACCAAATTACTATAAAGCTTCCCTCAATCGGGAATCGTACCTACGATTCGAGTGCTGACACATTTCTACACATTAAATCCATATTTTATTAAGAAAATAGTTTTCTCAGAGAAGTGGTAGAATCCTTATTAAAGGAAACATGAAACATAGGTTTTGAAATCATTTGTTTTGGAAACTCATTTGTCAAGTTTAATGATATTCCACGATACAACATAATCCAGGTACAAAAATATCCATAGGGTAATAAATTCTCTTTTTGGAGGATTAACAAGATGAACCCTAGTTTTCTTTTAGATATTCAATTACATCATCAATTATATTAGCAGTTTAATATTACAGGCAGGATTACAGGTATAACATGTAAGGCATGCTAGTGGGTCCTAGACTACCCAGACATGACGTAATAGTAGCTACGCACGGACTCCCGTCACCTCGTGCATACGTATCCCATGAAGATAATAGCATGTATTGAATTAATTCACCTAGGGGGATGATTCCCCCTCATAAAGTTAGAAAGGAGACTTACCTCGCTCCGAAATTCCAACACCCGCTTCCAAGCCCTTCCGATGACTCCAACGGACGCATAACGCTCCAAAACTACCACATAATGGCAAAGCAATGAAAATTCATCCTAATACTCACAACAATTCAGATTATATACTTTTGCAACCCCGCTTGGAGAAATGACAAAAATGCCCTCGAGCCCACGTGCCTGGAAATCCGAAGTTCTCGAAGATACATGCTACACATAGCTCTACTAGTTCAATCATGCAATTTAATCTACATTCCATACTCAAATTCATGGCTAAATTCCAAATTTACATTTCCTAGGTTTTTCTTCAAAAACCCAAATTTTTTCCACAATTCCCCTACCAAATTTATGCATAAATCTTGTATTTAACCTTAGAAACGAGTAGAAACAACTTACCTCTGATCCCTGATGAGATCTCCCTTGAAAAGCTCTCCAAAATCGTCCATAGCATATGAAAATGGGTTAGAAATGACAAAACCCGTCTTTAAACATTCTACCCAGGCCTTTTTTCGCACTTGCGGTCCAATAGTCGCTCATGCGGCTCCGCACCTGCGGAAATTCCATCGCAGGTGCGGCTCTGACTCGACCCAGCAAAATCCCGCTCCCGCGACCCACTCTTTGCATCTGCGACTCCGCAGGTGCGACCAAACTCCCGCACCTACGGTCCCCTCAGCTCCAGCCCCAAATCTCGCACATGCAGCGCCGTTAGCCGCACCTGCAGTCAAAGCCTCGCAGGTGCGATTACACCAGATGACAACAACCTTCAGTCCCTTTTCCAACTTCAACTTTGATCCATTAACCAACCGAAATCCACCCGAGGCCTACGGGACCCCGTCCAATCATACCAACCTATCCCAAAACATAACACTGACTTACTCGAAGCCTCAAATCACATCAAACAACATTGAAACGACCAATCGCTCATCAATCCAAATCCTTAAGAACTTGAAATTTCAAACTTCCACATTCGATGCCGAAACCCATCAAATCACCTACGATGGACCCCAAATTTTGCACACAACTCATATCCAACACTACGGACCTTCTCCAACTTTCGGAATCGCACTCCGACCACGATATCAAAATTCCCACTTCCGGTCGGATTTCTCAAAAACCTTCAAATTTCTATCTTTAGCCAAATGACCCTAAAATGACCTACCGACATCCAAATTCACTTCCGATCACGCTCCCAATTCCAGAATCACCATACGGATCTATTCCCAGACTCGTTATCCCAAACGGACATCAACCTCACTGATATGCACACCAAGCCCAAATTCATGAAATGCTTCTTAAATGCTAACTTCCACAATATACGCTGAAGCGCTCCCGGGTTATCCAAACCCCGAGCCGGACATACACCGAAGTCCGAGATCGTCATACGAACCTGCTGGAACTTTCAAATCTTGATTCGGAGGTCATTTACTCTAAATTCCAATCTTAGTTGATTTCTCCAACTTAAGGCTTCTAAAATGAGAATTTACTTTCAAAATAAATTCTAAACTTCCTGGAATTCAATTCCGACCACGCCCACGAGTCATAATACCTGAAAAGAAGCTGCTCACGACTTCAAACCGCTGAACGACGCACTAGAGCTCAAAATGACCAGTCGGGTCGTTACAGTCTCCCCCACTTAAACCGACGTTCGTCCTCGAACGTGCCAAGAACTGCTATGGAGTTATCTGAATTCACCGTTTAACATTTCGAGCACCTGCCCGTGCTACCACAACCTAGTCAAGCACAATAGCTTGATCAAATCTGGAGGTTTCTTCTTTTTCATATAATAAGCTCAGAATTCATTCAAACACCTGAAATTTTCTCTAGCCAGACCTAGTTCCAATATATAAGCGCTGCATCAACTAGGACACGATATACCAGATCATAACTGCATACCCTTGCTGAATCGGCACCATGCACCGCACAACTCATCATCTGACCATAATGACGCTCCCTGAACCTTAATAGCCGAGGTCCACGAATCTGATGTTCCCAATGCACCTCATAACAAATATACATACACCTTGCTATAATGCTGACGATACCACCACAACGGAGGAAATGTGCATAAATTCATACTCAACTGCAGAGTTAACAAATCCTTGAATACCTCTTCTTGAATAGAATCACCACTTCATTATGAACCTCAATAATGGTATTTGCTCTTTAATATACACTTCACATAACCTCATCGCACTGATCCCTGATCCGATAATCTCGTCTCACCCAGTACGAACTGCTCAACAACAAGCCACCCCAACATGACCAACAACCTCACATGATACCACATCGCGCCAATAGGCCATAACTTAAACATGATAATAAGAAACGACTCAGGACGGAACTATTCATCTCACGCAACTAATATGAATTCTTACAGACAATATGAAATAAAACACAAGAAAATAAATACATATTAACCCTTCTCATCATCACACCGTTGCAGCGTGGAACCCAATTCAAATAACATACCCGTGGCAGTGTGCCACCCGATCCCATCATAAAACTCACATAAGGAAATATACACGGAGCTGAATCGCTCACTATTAGAAATTACTGAATATCGATCACAAGCACGCTAAGCGCATAATACCATCCTGGGGAGACTGATAGAGCTGCATGCAGCAAAACTCAAGCAGAACTGAGGTGCGATATATATATATACACTCTGGATCTCAAGAGATATCATGCTCACATAACATCCCCACTATGCGGGACCTCAACACATAGGAAATTATCAAGCCGTTTCACAACTCGCACGGAAAAATCACAATAACACATGAATTTGACGAAGACGAAACAACAACCGATGTCCTAATACTTTTCCATGAAAAGCGCTCCACTGAAAGGAACATGCCTGGCTCATACGGAGTCCATAATCATATTTAAATCCATCCAGAAACATCGAGCCACCTTGCTCGCCCAACTAAGCTAATAGCTTTCGCCTGGGTCCATATTAACCCACTTCCTCTCATAATACACGAGAACAACCATCATCACCAGGAATAACACCCCATAATCCACAACCACCCAAGGCAACAAGTCTGCCTATCCATAACATCGGCCACACTAAGGCCGCAAAACACATCACGAACCCATGACCAGGGTACAAGCCTCTTTCACCGAATATCAATCTCAGGTGACACTAAAGATAACACCAGCTTACTCCGAACATGAGGTAGCGCAAGAATTCCATCATAAATTCCGAACCACCAATAGGGTGAACACTTCATCATATAGAAACTTTTTACTTGACTCAATTCAAGAGTACCATCTCAACATACGAGTGAATTCCCATTATCACCCAACCATGCAAATCCTTAAGTAGTAGTCTGTACCACCATAACCTTTTCGGGATCCGCCTACACCTGACATGCCATAGAACTCAAATGCTCCCACATGAGATCCATTATGACGGCCGACAAACCCCGCACGCACCGGCACAAACCACATGCATAACTAAATCACACCAGGGAATCGATCACTGCCACAAATGTGACATTTCAACAATGGCTAATCAATCTATTTTCTTTTAATCATCTTCAATTGCCTCAGGAATAATAACAACTTCCTTCAGCCCATAGCAAACTCAACCCTCACTCATCCCGAGTGACCTTGATTCACGAGACTATGCTGCCCAAATCCCGCAACCCGTCTGATAATCCTTCTACAATCCGGAGTTTATTTCTCTCACTCCTCCGATGCTATCCTGCATGCTGAAACACATCATAGAACATTCCACCCTTCCTTCTTTTTCTCATAAATTACTCTGCAAAATCTTGACTCTCAATCATACTGCTGCCTGAACCCTTAACGCCGGATTTTTAACTTTGAACTCACTAGGACCGCTATTGAGAGTCACCCACTGTGAGTGGCGCCGAATATAATCAACTCCAAGGCTCTCCTAGCACAGGAACACCACTTTCAAGGAAACACGTGACTGAGTCACTATCCTTACAACTCGCCCAAGCCTTAAGCCTAAATCCTGAATCTTCCAAAGCCTAACCCTGGCCCGATAGGGCCAACTCTTGCACATATTCATCTAACCCCACGCACAATCACCATTTTACTCTTTTCCCTAGCTGAAATAACTTGCCAACACGCCGACAATCCGCGACCCTATGCAAAGACAACCCTACGACCCAACTGCATATGGTGGGACTCCCTCACTTTGAGACTGCTCGACTTCCGCTTCTTACACCTGGCCTCTTAGAAATGGAACCACCGCCTAGCCTTACTTCAGGACCGTTCTCTGTAGCTCTCAGACAAGCAGATCACCACGACTTCACACTCTCCGAAGATGATCTTTCTCTAGCTACCTTCATTAACAACAGTTATCCGGTATTGAACCACCGCACCTCATGATCCCCGCCAATGGCATTCTTCAACACTTCTTCTCGATACTCTGACCCCACGCAACCGAAGAAACCATAGCACCGCCGAACCTAACACATTCCATCCGATCAATGACGACGACAACACGTCACAGGTGCATATCCCATCTCACTTGAAGACGCCAAGTCTTACTACCTTATCAAACCAAACCGGACCATTCATAACCAAATGCCCTTCCTCTTCCGACACAAAAGCACTGAAATCTCGAAATCAAACTCTGAGAAGACCTCCCTTCAAACCATTCATCACCCTCAACATACGGGCAAGCATTCTATCATCATAACGACATCACGCGACAACCAATTGCAAACATCATCACTACCCGAGCACAGCCTTAAGGCTCCCAGAAACACAACTACTGAACTGAAACACATATTACCCTTTTGCAGGGCCATAACAACAACCACGACCAATTACACATGGAAGCATCTCGGATTACATTCGTAGCACCATTGCCATTCCTCAAATTTCTGATCCATAGCAAGCGCTTCGAGACACGTAAGATTGAGTAGGAATGAACATAGGCATAAGCCTCAAAGGAATCAACTCGCACGATGAAGAATAGAGAAGGGAAGTAGTCCTAACAGTCCTGTAGCCTCTCGAAGATAAGTACGGACGTCTCCGTACCGATCCGCAAGACTCTACTAGACTTGCTCATGACTCGTGAGACCTACAGGAACCTAGTGCTCTGATACCAAGTTGTCACGGCCCAAAATCTACGAGTCGTGATGGCGCCGGACACCACTGTCAGGCAAGCCAACCCCTTAATTAGTTGAAATAACTTTCCGGTTTTTGACATTAATGAAAAACATTTCTTTCCACTTTATTACATATCAACCAAATACAAACATGTTAATTAAAAAAATGGTTTAAAGATTTCACTTAAGCAATTATATCCCAATACATACCCCAGAACCCGGTGTCACAAGTACATGAGCAATTTCTAGGAATTCAACAATCATTACAAGCCTGTCTGAAATATAAATGGACAAGGAAATTTAAATGAAATAGATACAATGCGAAGGAGACTCTGTCAGCTGTGGATCGCCTTCGGATAGTGCAGCTCGTCTAAGTCTCCGAATACCCCACATTGCTATGAAAGTACTTGTGCAATAAAAATGCACATCAAGTATAGCGTGGTTACAAAAACAACGTGTACTCACTAAGTCACCCGCCAAACCTCAGAGAGGTAGTGACGAGAGGTTGACTTGACACTCACTAGGGTCCAACAATATAATATATGACAGAATATGATGAAGTACAATAGACATGTAGGACAGTGAGCAGGGAATACGTATTAAGTACAAAAATCCAGGTAACTACTGAGAATAAACAAATATGTACACTTTCCTTTTTCCAAGTACATGTCAAGCCAATATCAATAAAACAGTACCAAATAGTTATGCGCACACAAGGATAAAACAACCGGCCAGAGTCGAAGAAATATCAAATCACTGAATAGTCGTAAAGCTTTCCCCGCTCGCGAATCATACCTGCGACTCGGGTGAGGACACATATATACCAAATTACAATAAATCTTCCCTCGATCGCGAATCATACATGTGATTCGAGTGCTGACACACTTATACTGAGTATTATAAAGATTCCCCCGCTCGCGAATCATACTTGCAACTCGGGTGCTGACACATTTATACCAAATTACTATAAAGCTTCCCTCGATTGCGAATCATACCTATGATTCGAGTGCTGACACACTTATACTGAATATTATAAAGTTTCCCCCGCTCGTGAATCATACCTGCGACTCGGGTGCTGACACATTTATACCAAATTACTATAAAGCTTCCCTCGATCGCGAATCATACCTACGATTCGAGTGTTGACACATTTCCACACATTAAATCCATATTTTATTAAGAAAATAGTTTTCTCAGGGAAGTGGTAGAATCCTTATTAAAAGAAACATGAAACATAGGTTTTGAAATCATTTGTTTTTGAAACTCATTTTTCAAGTTTAATGATATTCCACGATACAACATAGTCCGGGTACAAAAATATCCATAGGGAGATAAATTCTCTTTATAGAACATTAACAAGATGAACTCTAGTTTTGTTTTAGATATTCAATTACATCTTTGATTATATTAGCAGTTTAATATTACAGGTATAACACGTAAGGCATGCTAGTGGGTCCTAGACTACCCAGACATGACATAATAATAGCTATGCATGGACTCCCGTCACCTCGTGCGTACGTAGCCCCTGAAGATAATAGCATGTATCGAATTAATTCACCTAGGGGGACGATTCCCCCTCACAAAGTTAGAAAGGAGACTTACCTCGCTCCGAAATTCCAACACCGGCTTCCAAGACCTTCCGATGACTCCAACGGATGTATAACGCTCTAAAACTACCACATAACGACAAAGCAATGAAAATTCATCCTAATACTCATAAAAATTAAGATTATATACTTTCCCAACTACGCACATAGAATGACCAAAATGCCCTCGGACCCACGTGCCTAGAAATCCGAAATTCTCAAAGATATATGCTACCCATAGCCCTACTAGTTCAATCATTCAATTTACTCTACATTCCATACTCAAATTCGTGGCTAAATTCCAACTTTACATTTCCTAGGTTTTGCTTCAAAACCCCCAATTTTTCCCACAATTCCCATATCATATTTAGGCATGAATCTTGTATTTAACCTTAGAAACGAGTAGAAATAACTTACCTCTGATCCCTGATGAAATCTCCCTTGAAAAGCTCTCCAAAATCGTCCACAGCATATGAAAAATGGGTGAGAAATGAAAAAAACCCGTCTTTAAACATTCTGCCCATGCCTCCTTTCGCACCTGCGGTCCAATAGCCACTCCTTCGGCTCCGCACCTGCGCAAATTCCATCGCAGGTGCGGCTCTGACTCGACCTAGCAAAATCCCGCTCCTGCGACCCACTCGTCGCACCTGCCACTCCACAGGAGCGACCAAACTCCCGCACATGCGGTCTCCTCAGCTCCAGCCCCATATCTCGCACCTGCGGCGCTCTTAACCGCACCTGCGATCAAAGCCTCGCAGGTGCGATTACACCAGATGAAAGCAACCTTCAGTCCCTTTTCCAACTTCAACTTTGATCCGTTAGCCACCCGGAATCCACCCGAGGCCCCCGGGACCCCGTCCAATCATACCAACCTATCCCAAAACATAACACGGACTTGCTCGAAGCCTCAAATCACATCAAACAACATTGAAATGACGAATCTCTCATCAATCCAAATCCTTAAGAACTTGAAATTCCAAACTTCCACATTCGATGCCGAAACCCGTCAAATCACCTCCGATTGACCCCAAATTTTGCACACAACTCATATCCAACATTACAGACCTGCTCCAACTTCCGAAATCGCACTCCGACCACGATATCAAAATTCTCACTTCCGGCCGAATTTCTCAAAAACCTTCAAATTTCTATCTTTAGCCAAATGACTCCAAAATGACCTACTGACATCCAAATTCAATTCCGATCACGCTCCCAATTCCAGAATAACCATACGGATCTATTCACAGACTCGGAATCCCAAACGGACATCAACCTCATTGATATGTACTCCAAGCCCAAATTCATGAAATCCTTCTAAAATGCTAACTTCCACAATATACGCTGAAGCGCTCCCGAGTTAACCAAATCCCGAGCCGTACATACGCCCAAGTCCGAGATCATCATACGAACCTGCTGGAACCTTCAAATCTTGATTCGGAGGTCGTTTACTCAAAATTCCAATCTTAGTTGATTTCTCCAACTTAAGGCTTCTGAAATGAGAATTTTCTCTCCAAATCAATTCTAAACTTCCTGGAATTCAATTCCGCCCACGCCCATGGGTCATAATACCTGAAATGAAGCTGCTCACGACTTCAAACCGCTGAACGACGCGCTAGAGCTCAAAATGACCGGTCGCGTCGTTACATTCTCCACCACTTAAACCGACGTTCGTCCTCGAACGTGGAAAGAACTGCTCTGGAGTTATCTGAATTCACCTTTTAACATTTCGAGCACCTGCCCGTACTACCACAACCTAGTCGAGCACAATATCTTGATCAAATCGAGAGATTTCTTCTTTATTCATATAATAAGCTCAGAATTCATTCAAACACCTGAAATTTTCTCTAGCCAAACCTAGTTCCAATATATAAGCACTGCATCAACTAGCACACGATATACCAGATCATAACTGCATACCCTTGCTGAATCGGCACCATGCACCGCACAACTCATCATCTGACCAAAATGACGCTCCCTAAACCTTAATAGCCAAGGTCCACGAATCTGATGTTCCCAATGCACCTCATAACAAATATTCATACACCCTGCTATAATGCTGACGATACCACCACAACGGAGGAAATGTGCAGAAATTCATACTCAACTGCAGAGTTAACAAATCCTTGAATACCTCATCTTGACTAGAATCACCACTTCATTATGAACCTGAATAATGGTATTTTCTCTTTAATATACACTTCACATAACCTCATCGCACTGATCCCTGATCCGATAATCTCGTCTCACCCAGTATGAACTGCTCAGACAACAAGCCACCCCAACATGACCAACAACCTCACATGATACCACATCGCGCCAATAGCCCATAACTCGAACATGATAATAATAAACGACTCAGGACGGAGCTATTCATCTCACGCAACTAATATGAATTCTTACCAGAAAATAGGAAATAAAACACAAGAAAATAAATACATATTAACCCTTCTCAGCATCACACTGTTGCGGCTTGCAACCCGATCCAAATAACATACCCGTGGCGGTGTGCCACCCGATCCCATCATAAAACTCACATAAGGAAATATACATGGATCTGAATCGCTCATTATTACAAATTACTAAATATCGATCACAAGCACGCTAAGTGCATAATACCATCCTGGGGAGACTGATAGAGCCGTATGCAACAAAACTCAAGCACAACTGAGGTGCGATATATATATATACACTCTGGATCTCAAGAGCTATCATGATCACATAACATCCCCACTACGTGGGACCTCAACACGTAGGAAATTATCAAGCCGTTTCATAACTCGCACGGCAAAATCACAATAACACATGAATTTGACAAAGACGGAACAACACCCACTGTCCTAATACTTTTCCATGTAAAGCGCTCCACTGAAAGGAACATGCCTGGCTCATACGGAGTCCATAATCATATTTAAATCCATCCAGAATCATCGAGCCACCTTGCTCGCCCAACTAAGCTAATAGCTTTTGCCTGGGTCCATATTAACCCACTTTCTCTCATAATACACGAGAACAACCATCATTACCGGGACTAACACCCCATAATCCACTACCAAATGAACTGAATGCCTTCATGGCAAAAAGTCATAATTAAGAAACATCGCACTTCCTTATACTCAGTCCAAATCTGAAATCCATCAAGTGACTAAATGTCACGCTTTATACAATCTTTCCGCGTTCATGCTTCCACGACCTTCCACCCAAGGCAACAAGTCTGCCCATCCATAACACTGGCCACACTAAGGCTGCAAAACACATCAAGAACCCATGACCAGGGTACAAGCCTCTTTCACCGAATATCAATCTCATGACATCCTTATAAACATCGGACCTCAATCTCGATTCTTACTCCCAGTTACATACTGCTTCCCGCACTTAACATACCGACATGAGGTAGCGCAAGAATTCCATCATAACTTCCGAACCACCAACAGAGTGAACACTTCATCACATAGAAACTTTTTACTTGACTCAATTCAAGAGTAGCATCTCAACACACGAGTGAATTCCCATTATCACCCAACCATGCAAATCCTTAAGTAGTAGTTTATACCACCATAATCTTTCCGGGATCCGCCTACACCTGACTGGCCATAGCACTCAAATGCTCCCACATGAGATCTGTTACGATGGTCGACAAACCCCACACACACCGTCACAAACAATATGCATAACTAAATCACACCAGGGAACCGATCACTTCCGCAAATGTGTCATTTCAACCATGGCTAATCAATCTATTTATTTTTAATCATCTTCAACTGCCTCAGGAATAATAACAACTTCCTTCAACCCATAGCAAACTCAACCGTCACTCATCCCGAGTGACCTTGATTCACAAGACTATGATGCCTAAATCCCGCAACCCATCTCATATCCTTCTGATAATCCTTATACAATCCGGAGTTTATTTCTCACTCCCCCGATGCTATCCTGCATGCTGAAACACATCATAGAACATTACACCCATCCTTCTTTTTGTCAGAAATTACTCTGCAAAAGCTCAACTCTCAATCGTACTGCTGCCTGAACCCTTAACGCCGCATTCTTAACTTTGAACTCACTAGGACCGCTATTGAGAGTCACCCACTCTGATTGGCCCGGAATACAATCAACTCCAAGGCTCTCCTAGAACAGGAACACCTCTTTCAAGGAAACACGTGACTGAGTCACTATCCTTACAACTCGCCCATGCCTTAAGCCTAAATCCTGAATCTTCCAAAGCCTAACCCTGGCCCGACAGGGCCAACTCTTGCACATATTCATCAAACCCCACGCACAATCACCATTTTAATCCTTTCCCTTAGCTGAAATAACTTGCCAACACGCCGACAATCCGCGACCCTATGCGAAGACAACCCTACGACCCAACTGCATATGGTGGGACTCCCCCACTTTGCGACTGCTCAACATCCGCTTCTTACACCTGGCCTCTTAAATATGGAACCACCGCCTAGCCTTACTTCAGGACCATTCTCTGTAGCTCTCAGACCAGCAGATCACCACGACTTCGCGCTCTCCGAAGATGATCTTTCTCTAGCTGCCTTCATTAACAACACTTATCCGGTACTTAACCACTGCACCTCACGATCCCTGCCAACCGCATTCTTCAACACTTCTTCTCGATACTCTGACCCCACGCAATCGAAGAAACCATAGCACCGCCGAACCTAACACATTCCATCTGATCAATGACGACGACTACACGTCACAGGTACATATCCCACCTCACTTGAAGACGCCAAGTCTTACTACCTTATCAACCCCAACTGGACCATTCATAACCCAAATTCCCTTCCTTTGCCGATACAAAAGCACTGAAATCTCGAAATCAAACTCTGAGAAGACCTCCCTTCAAACCATTCATCACCATCAACATACGGGAAAGCATTCTATCATCATAACGACACCGCGCGACAACCAATTACAAACATCATCACTACCCAGCACAGCCTTAAGGATCCCAGAAACACAACTATTGATCTGAAACTCATATTACCCTTTTGCAGGGCCATAACAACAACCACGACCAATAACACATGGAAGCATCTCAGATTACATTCGTAGCACCATTTCCATTCCTCAAATTCCTGATTCATAGCAAGCGCTTCGCGAGGCGTAAGATTGAGTAGGAATAAACATAGGCATACGCCTCAAAGGAATGAACTCGCACGATGAAGAATCAAGAACGGAAGTACTCCTAACAGCCCTGTAGCCTCTTGAAGATAAGTGCGGACGCCTCCGTACTGATCCGCAAGACTCTACTAGACTTGCTCATGACTCGTGAGACCTACAGGAACCTAGCGCTCTGATACCATGTTGTCACGACCCAAAATCTATGAGTCGTAATGGCGCCCGACACCACATTCAGGCAAGACAACCCCTTATTTAGTTGAAATAACATTCCGATTTTTGACATTTATGAAAAACATTTCCTTCCACTTTATTACATATCAACCAAATAAAAACCTGCTAATTAAAAATAATGGTTTAAAGATTTCACTTAAGCAATTATATCCCAATACATACCCCAGAACCCGGTGTCACAAGTACATGAGCGATTTCTAGGAATTCAACAATCATTACAAGCCTATCCGAAATACAACTGGAAAAGGAAATTTAAATTAAATAGATACAGTGCAAAGGACACTCTGTCAGCTACGGATCGCCTCCAGATGATGGAGCTCGTCTAAGTATCCGAATCCTCCACATTTCTATGAAAGTAGTTGTGCAATAAAAATGCACATCAAGTATAGCGTGGGTACAAAAAAAACGTGTACTCACTAAGTCGCCCGCCAAACCTCAGAGAGTTAGTGACGAGAGGTTGACTTGACACTCACTAGGGTCCAACAATATAATATATGACAGAATATGATGAAGTACAATAGACATGTAGGACAGTGAGCAGGGAATACGTATCAAGTACAAAAATCCAGGTAACTACTGAGAATAAACAAATATGTACACTTTCCTTTTTCCAAGTACATGTCAAGCCAATAACATTACCAAATATTCATGCGCGCACAAGGATAAAAAAACCGGCCATAGTCGAGGGAATATCTAATCACTGAATTGTCGTAAAGCTTTCCCCGCTCGCGAATCATACCTGCGACTCGGATGCTGACACATCTATACCAAATTACCATAAAGTTTCCCTCGATCGCGAATCATACCTGCGATTCAAGTGCTGACACACTTATACTGAATATTATAAAGCTTCCCCCACTCGCGAATCATAACTACGACTCGTGTGCTGACACATTTATACCAAATTACTATAAAGCTTCCCTCGATCGCGAATCATACCTACGATTCGAGTGATGAAACATTTCCACACATTAAATCCATATTTTATTAAGAAAATAATTTTCTCAGGGAAGTGGTAGAATCCTTATTAAAAGAAACATGAAACACAGGTTTTGAAATCATTTAGTTTTTAAACTCATTTGTCAAGTTTAATGATATTCCACGATACAACATAGTCCAGGTACACAAATATCCATAGGGAGATAAATTCTCTTTTTAGACGATTAACAAGATGAACTCTAGTTTTCTTTTAGATATTCAATTACATCTTCGATTATATTAGCAGTTTAATATTACAGGCAGGATTACAGGTATAACACGTAAGGCATGCTAGTGGGTCCTAGACTACCCGGACATGACATAATAGTAGCTACGCACGGACTCCCGTAACCTCGTGCGCACGTAGCCCCCGAAGATAATAGCATGTATTGAATTAATTCACCTAGGGGGACTATTCCCCGTCACAAAGTTAGAAAGGATACTTACCTCGCTCCAAAATTCCAACACCGGCTTCCAAGCTCTTCCGATGACTCCAACGGACGCATAAAGCTCCGATACTACCACATAACGGTAAAGCAATGAAAATTCATCCTAATACTCACAACAATTCATATTATATACTTTCCCAACCCCGCTCGGAGAAATGACAAAAATGCCATCGGGCCCACCTGCCCAGAAATCCGAAATTCTCAAAGATACATGCTATCCATAGCTCAACTAGTTCAATCATGCAATTTACTCTACATTCCATACTCAAATTCGTGGCTAAATTCCAAATTTACATTTCCTAGGTTTTTCTTCTAAAACCCCAATATTTCCAACAATTCCCATTTCAAATTAATGCATAAATCTTGTATTTAACCTTAGAAACGAGTAGAAACAACTTACCTCTAATCCCTGATGAAATCTCCCTTGAAAAGATCTCCAAAGTTGTCCACAGCATATGAAAAATGAGTGAGAAATGACAAAAACCCGTCTTTAAACATTCTGCCCAGGCCTCCTTTCCCACCTGCGGTCCAATAGCCGCTCTTGCGGCTCCGCACCTGCAAACATTCCATCGCGGTTGCGGCTCTGACTCGACCCAGAAAATCCCGCTCCCGCGACCGAATCTTCGCACCTGCAACTCCGCAGGTGCGACCAAACTCCCGCACCTGTGGTCCCCTCAGCTCCAGCCCCAAATCTCGCACCTGCGGCACCCTTAGCCGCACCTGCGGTCAAAGCCTCGCAGGTGCGATTACACCAGATGACAGCAACCTTCAGTCCCTTTTCCAACTTCAACTTTGATCTGTTAACCACCCGAAATCCACCCGGGGCCCCCGGTACCCCGTCCAATCATACCAACCTATCCCAAAACATAACACGGACTTGCTCGAAGCCTCAAATCACATCAAACAACATTGAAACGACGAATCGCTCATCAATCCAGATTCTTAAGAGCTTGAAATTCTGAACTTCCACATTCGATGCCGGAACCCGTCAAATCACCTCCGATTGACCCAAAATTTTGCACACAAGTAATCGCAGTCCGACTACGATATCAAAATTCCCACTTCCGGTCAAATTTCTCAAAAACCTTCAAATTTCTATCTTTAGCGAAATGACCCCAAAATTACCTACGGATATCCAAATTCACTTCTGATCGCGCTTCCAATTCCAGAATCAACATACGGAGCTATTGCCAGACTCGAAATCCCAAACGGACAGCAACCTCACTGATATGTACTCCAAGCCCAAATTCATGAAATCTTTCTAAAATGCTAACTTTCACAATATACGCCGAAGCGCTCCCGGGTTATCCAAACCCCGAGCCGGACATACGCCCAAGTCCGAAATCATCATACAAACCTGCTGGAACCTTCAAATCTTGATTCAGAGGTCGTTTACTCAAAATTTTAATCTTAGTTGATTTCTCCAACTTAAGGCTTCTGAAATGAGAACTTTCTTTCCAAATCAATTCTAAACTTCCTGGAATTCAATTCTGACCACGCCCACGGATCATAATACCTGAAACGAAGCTGCTCGTGACTTCCAACCGTTGAACGATGCGCTGGAGATCAAAACGACCGGTCGGGTCGTTACACATTAAGACCTATTTGTTTGCCTACTGATTTTGTTCAGCACAAATCTGGGCATTCCAGGCAGTAATATGTCACGACTTAGACCCACAATCATTGTTAAGTCCTAAAGATATATTGCCTAAGTGATTGACAATATCGATTTAATTCAGAATCGATCAACGGGATCCTGTAGGCATGATTTCTACGAGTTTATTACTTACATACCTATAAACATGGTTTCTAAGTGTAGTATTGATTTTAACTCATAAAGTTAGGTTTTTATTCCTTTTGAAAATCCTATAGGCATGCTTTCTAATTGCTGAATTGATTTAAACCCTATAGGCATGATTTCTAATTGCTGAGTTGATTTAGACCCCTATAGGCATGATTTCTATTAGCTTTAAATCATATAAGTATTATTTCTAGGTTGAAACTGATTTTTTATTCCTATAGGCATGATATCTATTAATCGTATTTGGACAGAAATTAAACAGATTTCCAGGAAAGATAATCAACTTAAACAAACAAAGGTCCTACAGACATGGTCACTAATCCACATTTGGTTGAAAACATGCGTAGATCCTATGAACATGATTTCTAATGCAGAATGAAATGAAAAGTCCTATAAGCATGATCTCTAGTATGCAAATGTGAAAACACATAATCAAAATAATCAAGAAAATCCTATAGGCAAGATCTCTAAACACAGTCTAGTACTCACGTAATTCAATCAGCACAATTAAATCCTATAGGCAGGATTTCTACCCAGTATTTTGATAAGAGATATAAGAAAAAAAACCTACATTTTACTAATTAACCTCAAATCTATTATTACAGAGATTATTACAGCCCATAATGAATTACATAATAGTAACAATTATACTATAGGGAGCCTTCATAGGCCCAATCTAAACCCGGAAACCAGGTCTTCAATCACAACAGCTTTGCAGCATAGTAGTGATCCCTCCATGGAACATTAAAAATCAGGCTTCCAGTGTGTCAAAGTTCCCAAGGACCTCAGGGACCCAGGGCAATGCTCACACCAGAACCATATTTAGAAAGATGACTCATAAAAGATTGGAAAACCAGCCCCAATGTGTTAGAGTTCAAAAGAGTCTCAAGGACCCTAGGCAGTGCTCACACTAGGGGTGGTGAGAACATAAATGACTAAGAGTTGGGGTTTTAAAACCAGTACATAAAGGGGAGAGGGGGGCAGATTTTAAAATAGTTTAATTTTCAGAAGAAAGAAAGTTCAAAACACAGAGTTGCATGCAGAACTGTACCAAGAAACAAAGTTCATGTTCAGCACATAACTTAAACAAATCGACATCTGATTAGGCTAAATATTCATGCTAGTATTTAAAATAATCATGGCTTAAACACAAAGGCAGAAACACTTGAATTAAACAGACATGACACATGAATTAAGACACAAACATATTTGGTTACATGCTTACAGTATCTTGCAAAGTTCAGAACAAGAAACAGACTAAACCTAAGGAAAGGGTTCACATTATTGAAATAACTTAAGTTAGCATTGTTACTAGATGGGATCATGTACTCATATAAAAGACAATATTATGTTCACGATTGAAACAGACTAATCGAACAAAGCATGTAGAAAGGAATTGCAAAAGTTAGGGCATACCAGTTGAGAAAAAAGAAAGTAAGGTGCAATAGCAGTTAAGTTCCAGAGTAATTTGGCATTGGCTTTCAGCCGTCCAAATAATAGCAACTTAGCACATAAAATCAGAACAAGGGAGAACAAAGAGAGCTTAAGCTTTTGGTGGGAATAGGAGAGTTCGAGACCTCTCCTAAAAGGAATGAGGAAGGGGTTTAAATAGCACTCAATGAAGTAGACAAATAAGGTAATAAATTAGTCATACACAAATAAGGTATGATAATAAATTAACAATCAATTAGAGTCGGCATTAATCAATTAACAGGACAGAATAGCATAAAATCAGGCTAGTACCACTTAATTTAAGGAAAACATTGTATGGAATCAATCAGTGGTCAAGTACTAGATTAAATAAGGTAAAGAAATAATTTCAGAATCAACTAGAAGTCGGTTTCAATTAACAGAACATAAAAATCAGGCCGGTACTGTTTAGGTTAAGGGAAGTAGAACAAGTTAACAATCAAATGCTGAACCAAATAAGGTAAGAACAGGTAAATCGAATAAGTAAACACCAGTACTATACAAAAAAGGAAGACTGATTTCAAACCATAATCTGGGGTAAGTGAAATCAATTAGCAATTAACGCCAGAGTTAAAGACAAACATGCAGAAACATTAAAAGAACAATTAAATAATCGGAACCCTAAGACAATAGGCAGAAACACAAAGGCGTATAAGTGGAACTAATTAAAGTAAGTAAAATCGGTCAAAAAGGAAAACCATTAAAGGTTGAAATATTTTTTGGCAAAAATCTGTTAAAAATCAAAACCATAATTCTAGGATAAGCAAGATCTGTCAAAAATAATAATAGAAAAAGACTAGAAAATATAGAGATAGAAGTACTAAAATTTTAAAGGAGAAATACCAAAACAAACATAAAAATCGTCTCAGATCTGGAAAAATATGAACCCTAAGTTTAGGGTAAGCAACAGATTCAACCAAAACTAGCCAGATTCGGTGAATAATAACATTAAAATGAACCAAAATCTGGTTTGAACCAGAGATACGAAAATATTTGTACTCACAAGTATTGGGATGAACACAAACGGAAATAGCCAAGATATGAGAGACTTTGAACCAGATCTGTTTCGAGTCCCTTTGATACACTTGCCATTTCAGGCAAATGAGTCAAGTAATATCAAAATCGGGTAGCAAGTAAGGGAGTAAAGCCAAATAAGGCAGGGAATCAAGAGAGGATCCCATGAATCAGAGGGAAAATGTGACAGCGAGCTAGGGTTTGAGAGGGAAAGGGGTGAGGAGAAGAGAGTATACAAAAGACGGCGGGCTAGGGAGAAATGAATTAGGGTTTAGGGTGCTTGGTTAATTAAAAAGGGGCGGAGGATAAGGGGTCATTGATCTTCTGAGATCAACGACAAGGATTAGATTTTAGTAGTCGGGCGGGTTATTTGGACGGGTATAGGTTTGGGTAATTGGGTTAGTGTATTGGGTATTGGGTTACTAGGTTGGTTAGGGTATTGGGCTGGGTAGGTCCAAAAATTAATTAGAAAAGGGCTATGTTTTAAATACCCAATTAAACTAATAAAATAATTTTAAAAAAAATAATTAATAAATGATAAAAATGCCATTTGTATATGAAAATGATTTAAAATAATTATTTAATAATATAAAAAAGTAAAAAGTCATTATCTGTGTAAATAATGTAATTTTGCATATATGGACTATTATTGCAATTATAGCCTAAAGATACAAATATAATTATACGTAAAATGATGAAATCTCAATATGAATATAAATGATAAAAATTAAGTAATAAATCATCATAAAATTATTTGTGATGCAATTAGCAATTATTTATATAATAAAATACCGGAATAAATTGATTAAAAATCCTTTAAAAATTACAGAAAATTATGAAAAAATATTGGTTGATGCTCATGCACTATCTTGAAAGTATATATGTATTTTTAAAATATATATGGAAAAAATTGGGTATCAAGACACCTGCACTACGCGATCGTGACAGGACCAATGCGAACGCGAAGAAGAAAATCTCTAGTCCCCAGCTTCTCAACTCAACTGTATGTGAACGCGGGCTGACCCATGCGGACGCGATGCTCAAGCCTCCAAAGATACGCGAACGCAACACCACCTTCATGAATGCAATGAAGGAAAAAGACCAGCTCCTATAATACACTACGCGATCGCAGCCAAATCTTCGCGATCTCGAATGAGGTTGAAACACTAGAAATCAACAGGAACCAACAGTGAGAACATGAAGAAATATGGCCCGATATCAATCTCAAACATGCACGAGCCCCTCGGGACCCCGTCTGAACATACCAACAAGTCTCATAACATAACACGGACCTACTCGAGGCCTCAAATCACGCTAACGACATCAAAATCATGAATCGCGCCTCAAATCGAATATAGTGAACTTTGGATCTTTCAACTTTCAAAACTCGTGCCTAAACATATCAAATCAACTCGGAATGAACTCAAATTTTGCGTACAAGTGCCAAATGGCATAATGAAGCTATTCTCAGAACCACAATCCAAATGTGATATCCTCAAAGTCAACACTCGGTCAAACTTATGAACTTTCCAAACCTTCAAATTTTCAACTTTCGCCAATTAGCACGAAACCTTATAGAAATATCCAAATGCAAATCCGAGCATACTCCCGAGTCCAAAATCACCATCCAGACCTAATGGAACCATAAAAACTCTAATGCTAGGTCAAATACTAAAATGTCAAACTTGGTCAACTCTTCCAACTTTAAAGCTTCAATCACGAAATTCATTCTTCCAAATCAATTCTGAACAACCTGAAAACCAAAACCGGTGATTCACAAAAGTCATAATACATCATATGGTGTTGCTCAATACCTCAAATAGTTGAACGGAATACAAATGCTCAATTCGACTGCCTGGGTCGTTACATTCTCCCCCACTTAAACATATGTTCGTCCTCGAATGTTCCCGGAGTATTTCCAAAGCCATCAAATCGCCGTGTAACCTTACCCTGCACACACCCGGTGTTGATACCCAATTTTTCCCAAAATATTTTTAAAATTGCATATGTACCTTCAAAATCATGCATTAACAACGATTGGTATTTTTTCATAAGTTTCCTATATTTTGTCTAATTTATCTAGCATTTTATTTCCAATAAATAATTACAAAATCGCATCACAAATTATTTCAAAGGAATTTCTTGATTTAATTCATTATTTGTGGTCCTAGTAAGATCAAATTATTTCATAATTAGCCAAATTGGCATCTTTTGGATATAATTGCAATAGCTTTGCAATTATAGCCTAAGCATGTAATTTTATACTATTTTTTTACCAGAAATTAGCCTCTTATATTCTTAAATATAAATTAATCATTTTAAAGTTATTTCCATGCATATGATTCATTTTTATAATTAGTAATTACTTTCTAAAACTATTCCAATTAAACTATCTGGGTATTTAACAAATAGCCCATGCCTATTTCAATTTTACCCTAAATTGATTAATCACTCCCTATTAGACCAGACTCAAACATGATTAAATCAAGCCCAAATACCCCAAGCCCAAATCCATTAATCCCCCGACCCAATGTCTTGCTTAATCTAGACCGTTGATCAATTTTTTATCAACGGACCAGATCCCCCCTTTCCATAATTAACCTAATAGTCTACCCCCCCCCCCNCCCTCATTCTCTCATTTCTCCTCTCATACTCCGCCATCATCTCCTCTCTTCTTCTCTCAAACGCTCTCTGCCAGAACCCTAATTTCCCCTCGCTGGTGCTCTCATGCCGTCGACTATGGGGGCTTACCACCATCCTCCAGCCTTAATGGATCTCCTATGCTGGGAGTCCAGCCTTCTTTGAGGTCCTCAAGGGACCAGTGGCCATTCCACTTACCCTGGTCCTTTTCTCACCATTCTCATGCCACCATGGCTCGATCGAGTAATATCTTTCCTTTTTCCGGCTAAACCTATGGGTTTCTAAGCCGGTCTCTCTATTTCTGGGTTATTTTCTAGAAAACTCTAACTTATTCTACTGCACCTCTTAGATCTATAACAGATCTGGGTCTTTCTGAGCTATTTTTCTTTGTTTCATGAAAAACCTTTCGATTTCTCAAAGCGTCGCTTTATTTTCCCATTAGGGTTTCCGGAACTTTTCTTCAAAATATAATTATGTCTGTTAATGTTGTTCTCTGATTTTTAAAATGACCTTTTGTTAAAATTGCTTTTTAGTCATAACTTGTTATCATAAAACCTTAGTTTTAACACTTGTTATAATTCTGAGTCCGTATTTGGTAATATGTTCGTGTGCTTGTTTCTCATGAACACTCTGAGTTTATGTGATTTTACCCTATTATGTTCAGTAGGGTTTCTGATTCTTTCCTCTTCTGCTCATATTATGTTTATTCTGTTAATTCATCTAATCTGTTCTATCTTCTCTAGTTGAATCCCTCATTCTATGTGATTGTTACTTTACTATGTTTCTGATTTTACTTCTTCTTGCCTATTATGTGTTATTCCGTTTATTCATAGAAATTTTGTGTTAATTCTCCCCTTAATCAGTACTGTTCCTATTTGAATCCCTAAATTTCTGTGATTAACACCTTTTACTGATTTCCTGTGATGATATCTTTTACTGATTTCCGACCACTAAGTTATTTTCTCGCCTTATTTTATGGTTGACTATACTTTTAATTGATTCTTATAATATTTCCTTAATTAGAACCTTATGTACCTAGTCCTAACTACCTGTTCTGTACTTGCACTATTTGAATTATTTCCTTATCTGTTATGCTTCAGTTACACATTGATTTCTTTCTTATTTCTTACATGTTCTTACCGTTTGAAGTTAACTCCCTTACTCAAGGGAGTACTTGCACTAATGTTGCTGTAATTGGTATCCACTCAACACACACTCAACACACACGAACACACTAGTTCAAACTCTATCTCTCACACTCAAAGCTTTCTGCTCTCTTTCTGTGTCACTTACTATTATTCTAAGTTAGCCGGCTACAAGCCAAGGCTAACTATTATGCTCTCCTGTCCCTTCACTTTTGTGTTTACTATCTCTTTACTGGTATGTTCTGATTTTCAATTCAAGTCCCAAAACTAATATATTTCTTTTACTGCTTCAGTTTATCATGTTCCTAATTTGTTTTTATCTATTGTTTTGTTGTTCAACATGTAATTGACCTCCTTGCATCATTGCTTCATCTATTATGCTAGTTATGTCTTACCTCTTTAGGGTTAGCATGTTCTTATAAACCTGTAATCTTAACTCTACTTTGTTTTGATGCTTGTGTACTGGTTGCCTAGTTCTGGTATGCATCTATTGATTTGTTACCCTAAGTTGTATTGATTCTATGCTCAATCATGTTTAGTATGAAATCCTACACTATGCTATCTCCCAATCCCATGAATCCCCTAGAGCACTTCTGATTCTGTAACTATGTTCTAATTAGCACTCCTGAATCTATGTGTTACTATCTGCACAGAGTGAAAATGACTCCTGTCTGTTATGTGTTCACCATACCTGCTCTACTTGTCCCTAATCCCAGTTATTCCTATATGAAGGTTTGTTCTCTAAGTATTGTTGAACTTGTTTGACTGACCTGCTGTTTGTTTAAATTACACAACTTTTTTCAAAAGCTGTTTTACTAAACAATTCTCCTATTTTATAAAACTACTTCAACTGGGTCTCTTTTTCAAATACTGCTTTCCTGTTAAACCTTTTCAAAACTATGTCAAGCACTCTCACTCTACTCTTAGGTCCTTAAGTTCTGCCCCTCCAGTGTATGACTACCTTGGAATTCCTGTGAGATCCATTTGAACTCTGATGCACTGGGGCTGGCACTTCCATGCTGCACTCACTCAATTATGGTTGTGAAATATGGGTGTGAGAACTACCCGGGATCCCTTGAGGTCCTTAGGGAACTCTGACACACTCGGATATGAGAAAGGCTATGAAACATTTGGGCATTTGAAGTTTTGAGAATCTGGGCCTGTTTTCAGGCTCCCTATAGTGTAACTTCTTATTTTTCTTTATCTAGTTATGTAATTCATTCACATTGGTTTGTAATAATTTTTGTAAACGAATATTGGGGATTGATAATAAAAAGGGGAGGGTATCCATGTCTGTTGTCGAAATCAATGGGGTAGAAACCATGCCTTAGGCTTATATTTCTATGTGCGCATTAGAATCCATGTTTATGACCAATACATTCTAAACATGTCATGCATTACATATCATGTTCTTAGGTTTACTGTTTCAGCATCACATTTGACATTATTTTCATCACTTAGAAATCCTGCTTCTAGGCTAAATAACAACATTAACATGAAAATTGTTGCTACTACATATTCTGAAATCATGCTGTAACTTTCTGTGCATCTAGAAATCATGCTCTGTTTTAGGAATTTTGCATATAAATCATTCTACATCTTATAATGTTCATACTAGATACCCTATTTTAGGATCTCACTAAGTCACACCTAGCTAACTACTAATGCATGAAAAAGGGACACAAGACAGTCTCACATATGATTATCCTATGTTAGTAAAACTGGTAATAATCCCTGTGTCTTTGCAACACTTAGAACATCATGCTTTAGGTAAAACAACTTCTAAACTGTTTTAATAATTCTGGTAACTATTATGCATTCCCTCCCCAACTCTCACCCCCACCCCCCACCCCACGCCTATGCAAGACTTAGGTAACCAACCTTTATAAAATTGGAAAACTGTTGCTTTTGTGTTTACTGCTTAATAGTTAACATGCTTAAAAATCAGTAGGCAAACTGATTAGGGCCCTGCTTCTAGGTTTATAAAATAAAACTGCATATCTTCTGTGTTTTGAGATTCACTTAGACATTATGTTTTAGGATCATATCTAATAATACTGCACTTGTTTGTGTTTGAGTCATGTTGTTTACGTGCATTATCTAGGGAGGTAAATCTGAGCCTCTTAATTGCTCTTTCCTGGCTTTATCTGCTAAAGTCATATTTGTTCTTGTCTGTCGCCTAGTATTTTCTCCTTTTAAACCTTAGGGGTCTGTCTAGAACTGCCTATAGGTAAAGGTCCTAATCTCTTCCAGGACCATTAAGAAGGGACGGGTAACAGCACGCATAGAGGTCGTTAAATAAACTTGCTTAATAACCACTAAGGGGTGGTAAAGGGTAGACATGGATATGATGACTGGTGCACTAATTCCACATGTAGCCGCTCTTCTGAGGAGTGATTACCTGGCATTGTACTGATGTGATCCTATAGGATAAACAACCTAGAACCCCCTATCCCTTACATATGCGTGTTTAGATCATAACTCTTTCAAAACCTTATATGTGTGCCTAGATTCTAAATCTTTTAAACTTTAGCACATTTGTGTGCTTAGACTGCGAATCCTCCCAGAAAACCTTTATTTATTTACCTATGTGCTTTTATTGCTTATGTGCTACCTGTTTTAAAATTCACAAAGCTTGTTTTCCCGGGAACCACAGTCGTGGACTTCGAGGGGTGCCTAACACCTTCCCCTTGAAGTAATTTCAAGCCCTTAACCTATCTCTGGTTATCCAATCTGTGTTTGCAAATGACTCTTAGTAGGTTCCCTAATGCACCTTAATTCGTTAGGTGGCGACTCTTCAATTCCTTACACCTTTCCCAAAAGGAAACGAGTTGTCCCAATAATGTCGAATACTCTGACTGATCCGAAAGGAGAGGGAGAAGAGAGGGGGGCTGACAGCATGGCGACCCTAATTGGGACCTCTAGGCTTTTACCATTTCAAATTGCTTTATGAATTTGTCTTTATTTTGCTAAAAATTGCACCCCTTTCCCTTTCCCTTTATGTGCTATTAATTGTTTACTTTCCCAAGTATTTATTCTTTTAAATGAAACTGACATGTTTCTTTTTTTTTTCCTTTTTAACTGCTTTTCAATCATAACTGTTATTTTACCGCTTTCATAACGTGCAAATACATGACAACATGCTTTTATTGCTCATTTATTGTTGCATAATCATGCTCAACATCATATTCCACTCGTGCCTATAAAAATCCTATAGCAACGCTTGATGAGTGGTTGCGCTCTACCATTTTATATCACCCCTAAATTCGGAAAGGCTTATTTGCGGTAAAACTAGTCGATCAGTAGTGCAGTCGACAGTTCCTGCCTTTCCCCCTCAAGTTGTCCGCTTGAGGGTACCAGTCTAAAACCCCATACAAACCTTACTCTATTATATTGTACATGCATCATGGTCAAACCTAGCCGGGTTAATGTGTCATCCGCACAATAACCCTTTAAGACAGCCTTATCCAAAAGTCCACTGGGTTTTCGTAATCCCAACGAACGCAACCACGATCTGCGCATTAATTTGGAGAACTAAGTGCCAATATGCTAATCACTGATGTATAAGTAGTTAAATCTAGAGGGGGAAAGGGTCTAACCTTATCTGTTTTGCAGAAGATGAGGCACGAAGTCCCCAGATTCGGTATGGTCAGCAATATCCCTCCAATGCTCTTGAACTGGTGGGAAGACCTTTCTTCCAGTGATAAGAAACACGAAAAGAAGTATCTGGGCAATTCACCGTCTCTCTTGGACATCTAGTCAAGCAACATGCTGATTGAGGTTGCTACTTTATTTTGGGATAGGGAGGGAGGACACTTGGCCAGAGCCTACCTGCTGCGGGGACTGCGCGAGCTAGGGAATTTGTTCGATGGGATAAAAGATGCCGAATCTGGGGAAGTTCCTTCTGGGACCAAGTAGTCTAGGTTTCCTTTTCATTGCTTTTATTAATGTAAGAAGGCCGAGTGTCGTTAGTGACCTTATTTCCTGCTTATTATTTTAGAGTTGTTTTGGATTCGTCTATTTTACACTAATAAAATGAGGCATTTTGGCATCTACTTTATCCAAATCAACTTGTCTCTAGGCCTACCTCAGTCACAACGAGGCTCCCAAGTTAGAACACGATTTTATTCTTGCACGATGTGTTTAAATACTACAATATTTTCTCATGATCCTCACTGACTTGGATACCTTTTGTTTTTGCTTTCTTTATTTTTGATTATTCCCCTCCCCAAAGGTAGGTTCACGCATACTGGCATCATCAGCTTATCATACCAGATCCAAAGGCCCTACCGTCCAAGCTATGAGTAAGGGATCATTCCTCAAGAATTGGACTGTCAGACCATCCAGGGCTCGACGAGTCCCCGGGTAGCAAGGCTGAACAATCATTGTTTATTTCATTTTTTGCTAATGATTTCCTTTTTGCATTTTCCATTTTTGCATTTTCCAATAAAACCTCCAATATTCCAAAACATTCAAAAATCAATTTTACGTTTCAACGAATCTGTATTTATTTATATCGTTTCTCTCATTATTTTATCTATACAGCATCACTATTTCATGTCTTGATGAACAAATGATTGTGACATGCAATGGGACACCGCAACAAAAGGACAATGATTCAGAATAAGAGGATGTCATACCCGATGAAATTATCAGAGAAGTTGAGGATTTTTAGAACAGACCTAAGTCCAATCTGGACGAAACCGAGATAATCAACCTGGAAGATTCAGAAACTGTTAAAGAAACTCGCATCAGCATTCATTTAACACCATCAGAGAAAGTGGAATACACACAATTCTTAAAAGAGAATGAAGACATATTTGCATGGTCGTACGATGGCATGACTGGTCTAAGTACGTCCATTGTGGCTCACAAGCTGCTGACCAATCCAATGTGCCCACCGGTAAAGCAAAAGCTCAGAAAATTCAAGCCTGATATGAGTCTGAAAATCAAAGAGGAAGTTACCAAGCAAATCAATACCAAGGTTCTCAGGGTAGTTGAATATCTGACATGGTTAGCCAGCATCGTGCTAGTGCCCAAGAAAGATGGAAAGGTCAGGGTTTGTGTCGTCTACCGGGATCTCAACCGGGCCAGTCTGAAGGATGATTTCACTCTCCCGAACATACATATCCTGATTGAAAATTGAGCCAAGCATGAGCTTCAGTCTTTCGTGGATTGCTTTGCTGGTTACCATCAGATGTAGATGGACGAGGAAGACGTTGAGAAAACGGCTTTCATTGCGCCGTGGGGAGTCTACCGTTATAAGATGATGCCATTCGGCCTAAAGAATGTTGGGGCCACCTATATGAGAGCTATGACCACTATCTTCCATGACATGATACCCAAAGAAATCGAGGTGTATGTGAATGACGTCATCATCAAGTCCAACAGATCCACCGACCATACAGCAGATTTGTGAAATTTCTTCGACAGGCTGCGAAAATGAAACTTGAAATTAAACCCAGTGAAGTGTGTGTTCGGGGCTCCTGCTGGGAAATTGCTTGGGTTCATCGTCAGCCGCCGAGGGATAGAATTCCCATCAAAGGTCAAAGACATCGAAGAGTTACCACCACCAAAGAACAAGAAAGATGTGATGAGTTTCCTTGGATGCCTTAACTACATCAGATGATTCATAGCCCAGTCCACGGTTATATGTGAACCAATCTTCAAGATGCTAAAGAAAGATGATGCGACCAAATGGACCGAGGATTATCAGAAATCTTTCGATAGAATCAAGGAATACTTGTCAATGCCACCAGTTTTTGTCCCGCCAGAGCCAAGTAGACCCTTGCTACTCTACCTTGCGGTATTAGATGAAGCTTTCCGCTGCGTTCGGGGGTACCATGACGAGACAGGAAGAAAGGAACATGCTATTTATTACCTGAGTAAGAAGTTCACTCCATATGAGTCACGGTATTCTCTACTGGAACGTACTTGCTGCGCTCTGACCTGGGTAGCCCTGAAGCTGAGGCATTACTTCTGTGCCTACACAACATATCTCATATCAAGGATGGATCCCTTGAAGTATATCTTTCAGAAGCCCATGCCCACTGGCAAGCTGGCCAAATGGAAAATCCTGCTGAGTGAGTTCGACATTGTCTATGTGACTCAGAAAGCGGTGAAGGGGCAAGCATTGGCAGATCATCTTGCTGAGAATCCTGTGGGAGGAGAATACGAAACCTTGAAAACATTTTTTCCTGATGAAGAAGCATCATTCATAGGATAAGACATTGCAAAATCCTATGACGGTTGGAGAATGTTCTTCGACGGAGCAGCCAATTTCAAGGGAGTCATCATTACAGCTGTCCTGGTATCGGAAACAGGTCAACATTACCCGGTATCCGCCAAACTCATATTTCCCTGCACCAACAATATGGCAGAATATGAAGCCTGCATCCTAGGGCTCAATATGGCCATTGACATGAATATCCAGGAGTTTTTAGTAATTGGTTCCTGAGATCTGCTAACACCAAGTACAAGGAGAATAGGCTACCAAGAATTCCAAGATATTGCCGTATATGCACCATGTGTAGGAATTGAGAAAGAGGTTCACGAAAACAGAATTTTGGCACGTCCCCGGATTGGCCACTCTATCATCCATGATACAGCACCCAGATAAGAACTTCATTGATCCTATTCCAGTGAAGATCCATAACCAGCCGGCATATTATGCCCATATTGAAGAAGAAGCAGACGGAAGACCATGGTTCCATGACATCAGTGAATACTTGTCAAAGGGAGAGTACCCAGAGCTTGCAAATCACACTCAGAAACGCACGCTCCGGAGATTGTCCAACAATTTCTTTCTCAGCGGAGGAAACCTATACAGGAGAACTGCCCACTTAGGATTATTAAGATGTGTTGATGTAAAGGAAGCTTCCAAACTACTTGAAGAGATACATGCTAGGATTGTGGCCCATATATGAATGGTTTTGTCTTGGCAAAGAAAATACTCAAAGTCGGTTACTTATGGATGACCATGGAAACGGACTGCATCCAATATGCCCGGAAATGCTACCGATGTCAGGTACATGAAGATATGATAAAGGTACCCCCAAACAAGCTCAATGGAACAAGCTCGCCTTGGCTGTTCGCTGCCTGGGGAATGGACGTCATTGGACTGATAGAGCCTACCGCCTCAAATGGACACAGATTCATCTTAGTAGCTATTGGTTATTTCACCAAATGGGTCGAAGCGGCATCCTACAAAGTAGTGACTAAGAAAGTCGTGGCAGAATTTGTTAGCGACCATATCAGTTTCCCATTCGGGGTTCCAGAGTCAATCATCACCGACAACAGCTCCAATCTCAATAGTGATCTGATGAAATCCATGTGCGAGACTTTCAAAATCAAGCACAAGAATTCCACTTCCTATAGACCACAGATGAATGGAGATGTGGAAGCCGCCAACAAGAAAATCAAAAAGATATTGACAAAGTTGATAGAAAAGCACAAACAGTGGCATGAAAAGTTATCATTCGCCTTACTAGGATACCGCACCACATTCCGCACATCAACCGGGGCAACTTCTTATTTACTGGCTTATGGTACATAAGTTGTTATGCCTACCGAAGTGGAGATCCCTTCCTTAAGAATCATACAAGAAGCTGAGCTCAGCGACGTAGAATGGATAAAAGGTCGGTACGAGCAGTTGGCCCTCATAGATGGGAAAAGGATGAATGCAATATGTCACGGTCAACTTTATTAGAATAGAATGTCCAGAGCCTTCAACAAGA